>JAIPRN010001265.1:0-50095 GCA_025469175.1 Geopemphigus sp. TES_GeoC_2020 | reverse complement strand
TTTATTCGTTATGTTAGTGTTGTCTCAAATTTGTATAATTTAATTCAGCTTATATTTCATTGTCTATTTAAATATAACATAATGATAATATATAAAATCCTAACGCTTTATCGTGTTAATATATAGAATGTTATTAAATGAGACAAAAGAAGTATTATATTTATTCGTATTTCTTTATGTTATAAAATACCTGGTGATTTTTTAAATTTAATATTTACTCTTTGAATTGTATGTATATAAATAACGTTTTAATTTCATAATTTTTCTTTTGTGGTTATGTCATTCAGATAATCTTTGGATTGAGTATGTTAAAAATTCCTAGTAATACTATTAAATTTAATTTATGTTTCAGTTTTAAACGTTATGTTAGTTGTCTCAAAAGTGTGTAATTTAATTCAGCTAATTTTTCATTGTCTATTTAAACATAATGTCATGATAATATATAAGTTCCTAATGCTGTATCATATTAATATATAGAATGTTATTAAATGAGACAAAAGAAGTATTATGTTTATTCGTATTTCTTTATGTTATAAAATACCTGGTGATTTTTTAAATTTTATATTTATTCTTTGAATTGTATGTATATAAATAACATTTAAATTTCATAATTTTTCTTTTGTGGTTATGTCATTCAGATAATCTTTGGATTGAGTATGTTAAAAATTCCTAGTAATACTATTAAATTTAATTTATGTTTGAGTTTTAAACGTTATGTTAGTTGTCTCAAAAGTGTGTAATTTAATTCAGCTAATTTTTCATTGTCTATTTAAATATATAGTCATGATAATATATAAGATCCTCATGCTGTATCATATTAATATATAGAATGTTATTAAATGAGACAAAAAAAGGGTTAAAGTCACTCGTATTTCTTTATGTTATAATATACCTCACAATTTCCTACATTTAATATTATTATTACAATTGTATATATCTATATAAAATTTTAATTTCAAAATTTTTTTTTCGTGGTTTCGTCATTCAGCCTTACGTGAGTAGTTAATATGTATATGAGTTCATATTTTAGCAATTGAATTTTATTCTAATTACTATAATTACAATATGTAGTTGTAATTGAACTGAGTGTATGTAATGGATGGTATCATGAATTGGGAGATATTCAGAGGCATATAAGATCAAAATGTTAACTTAAATACTCGTCTAAAATCACCGGAAGATATTGAAATAGCTGCACAAAATCTTACAAATTTAATTCACACAGCAGCTTGAAATTCTTCCAAAATAAAACTCTCCAGAAAACACCAAGTCCTTTTTCAATTCCTTCTTTTGGCTGAGAATTAATTACACAAAAGCGTCGTGCCAGAGCACTTTGGCAACGTACAAGACTTCCTTCAGATAAAAATATTTACAACAACCTATCCTCCTCATTCAAACGTATTTTAAACCAGCTAAAAAATAACTTCTTCAACTCTTGGCTCTCTGCCCTTACTACAAAAGATGGCTCTCCCTGGAATGCAACTCGCTGATGCCTAAATCAAAAACCTAAATGCCCTCCCTTAAAAAAACGGACGGTACATGGTGTACATTTGACCAAGAGGAAGCTGATGTATTTCGCTCTCATATTAAGCAGGTTTTTCAACCACAACACGATATTAATGATAAAATGTTCATAAAACACGTTGAAAACTCTCTAAACACCCCATTACCACTTTATCTACTACCCAAACCATTCTCAACAGCTGAAGCGCATCATTACTTAAAAGTATTCCCGCTAAATAAAGCTCCTGGGCTGGACTTAATTACAGCTGAAATTACTCGACAATTATCAAAAAAAGCCCTGATTCATCTATTCATATTCTAAACTCTATTTTAAGGCTTTCACACGTCCTTGTGCAATGGAAAACTTCTGTTATTATCTTAATTCCTAAACGAATTAAACCACCGGACATACCGTCCTCATATTGTCCTATAAGTCTTCTCCCTTAATTAGCCAAGTTACTTGAAAAATTAATTCAAAGGCGTGTATCTCAATTAATTAATGTAAATCAAATCATCTCTATGTAGACAGATGTAATTCGGTGATCCACCGACTGATTGACTGATTGGCTCTAGGGTGCAATTTCTGTGTTCTATAGCCGAATCGTCCGGCAATATTATTGCGACGTCATGACCGGCTCATATTAAATTTCATCAAAATCGGCGTATTATGTCTTGCATTTTTATTTGTTGATTGTTTTATCGTTTTTCGATATTTTTCTAATTGCTTAAAAAGGAACACGTATTAATTTGATTTGTGCCTGTTAGTATGATATATTTATATTATTATTGTAAAAATTTTGTATAAAAAAATGTGTTAATTCTATGGTTATCGTAGGATTGTGACTCGACCCTTTTCTTTCGCATTATATGAGATTATTGTCGATATTTTATTAAAGTATGGTCGATATTTTGAGGAGTTCAAGTGTCGTTCTAACATTTGTTAAAGTGCCATTTTTCAATACATTATTACTTCAAATTACATCGAAATATGTTTATAGTATTAGTTCCCACAATTATGATATTTGTATATATCATTACATAACTCAGACTTAGTACTTGGAATTCCTTTAACGAGGCTTAAAAGAAGATGGTGCCGATACCTAAACTCATAATAATTATAAACTAAAAATATAATTTTAAAAATTATGTATATATAAGAAAAAAAAATATATTAAAAGCATTTAAAATCAAAACATTAAGTGCAACCACCTGGTTACTCCTTTTTTCATGCTATTTATTCCATAAAACACCACACATCACATATGCTCATTGTAAATAGATTTACAGATTGTGTAGTTTCTAATTAAAACATAAAAAAAAGAATTGTATTAAAGCCGTATATTGGATTGGGTGGATATAATGTTGTTGGTTCGTACATGTAAGCGTGCCCAACTTTATTATTGTTAAATTATTATCTGTGTTTATCGAATTATTATTATAATCGCAAATATTATATAAATGAAAAACTCGTCATCATCGAACTGTTCCCATAATTGTCGCCCTTTTTTATCGTCGGTCCGCAAACTGCCGCTGTACACGAGTTGTCGTCGTCGTGAAACGTTATGTGGTGTGTGCTAGTTTTTGTATGTACAAATTCATTATTAGTCTTGTATTTCGTAGTTTTTTACTCTCACGGTAATTAGTATACCTTTGGGACTCTAATAGTCATTATTAAGTGTTAATTTTAGTAAGCTTATCAGCTCGAATGGCTGTGTATTTGTAAATGGCGAAAAACTCTAATAGTCAGTGCCGATAAAAAACGTTTTTTATGTGTATCCTTTGTGTTATTTTAGTAACATGTTGTTAGACCAAAGGGGCCAGTTTCTTAATTTACTTTGAATTATTAACCACTTATTATATTATCTTGTTCAATTATATTATTTAATACAAAATATTCAAGTGGAATTATTTCTTTATATATACACAAATATATGCGGTGTGTATACGTTATGTATATACGAGTGAATAAAGTTACAGTCTTTTAATATAAAGTCCACAAATCGAAGGCCAAGTAACGTCTCCTATTGTTTGGAGAACTGGTCACAACAAATTGTATATATTGAGTTTATATTAGAGCATTTTTCAAAAAATTCTATCCCAAAAGTTCCTTATATGAAGCAATAAAAAATATTACCAATATCGTACTATCTATAAAATTTTAGGTACTAATATAAGCTTTCTCTAAAACATACGCGTGCCATGTTTCAATGTTCTACTTGAGTTTGTCGCAGTTTGGCCATAGTTTTAGTAAAGATATTTAGTGGCGATTGGATACAAATCGAACAATGATAATTTAATCGAGCAATACACGGTCATTAATTATTCATATATCATATTCCGATATGGTTGTTTGTGTCATCAAAATTTACACCCAAAATGTCTATATACGTTTTATATTTAATCTGTATGACAATATTTTGTAATATTAGTATTATAAACATTTTTATGTTATAATTATTTTAGAAGACAAAAATGGTCCATAATTCAAAACTTTACACAATGTCATACATGTATGATAATATTTTAATATACGAAATGTTTATTTATCATTTACATTTAATGAACTATATATTGCATTAAATAATTATTGTTGTGTTTTAGGATATTTTTCTTATTATATCTTTAATTGGTGTATTACTTTTTAACGCTTAATGATAAATATTATAACGTTTAATTTTTTTTGAATATAATAAAATGTGTGATTATTTTGTTGATTCTGTTTGTTTGATTTATGACTCTTTATAACTTATGTCTTATGTTGCGTTATATAATTGTATCTTTAATTGGTGTTTTACTTTTTAATGTTTAATGATAAATATTATAACGTTTAATTTTTTTGAATATAATAACACGTATGATTATTTTGACGATTCTGTTTGTTTGATTCATTACTTTTTATAATTTATGCATAATGTTGCGTTATATAATTGTATCTCTAATTGGTGTTTTACTTTTTAATGTTTAGTGATAGATATTATAACGTTTAATTTTTTTGAATATAATAAATGTGTGATTATTTTGATTAATTTGTTTGTTTGATTTATTACACTTTATAATTTTTGTATTATGTTGCGTGAAGATAGTTTGAAGTTTCGTTTGTTTAAGTTTGTTTAGAACTAATATTACTAAGTATTTAACACGTATAGATACGAGCTATGTATGAGTTTCTTCCTTCTTAGCGATGGATTATATCTTTCGTTTTCTTTCTGTAAAGGAAATATATTATTATTACATTTTATAGGTATAGGATGGATTTACCACAATACTAAAATATAACGAATACACTTAAAACATTAATTTATGGTTGGGGTTTATTAAGGGCCCAATATTTTAGACGCTTAGTTCCTAGCATTACTTGCATTATGTAACGCGCACAAAAAATAGTCGATATAAAAAAACCGATGTAGTTAAAATGCCGGACGAAACAGGATCTTACATCAACTTGACTAATGTGTCGAACGTAAACAACTAAAGCATAATCTGTCGCTACCTGTAGCCTGAAACCGGGCGTCTAATAATAACTTAGCAAACGTAGACATTCAACAAGCAACAAATGATCTTTGGATAGATGTTGAAGGAATTAAAGTAATTTTCGAACTTTTTTTTTACGAATGAGTTAATATAATTTCATTTGATCAAGCTGATCTGTTGGATAACGTGAATTGCTCTGTAAAATGAATGGATTCCATAAGAGAGACACGATTCTGGACATAATTTGCTACATCAAATGCTGTAGGGAACTCCCTGATATTTACGGTTTCAAATCCTTTGCGTGTTCACAATGGAAAACATTGTGCAGAAAGTGCCAACAACAGAAACTCACTCAAGTTAACTGTATTCTGTGACGAGGCGAAAAAGCGCCTATTTGTTAGCGTCGTGCAGTCTGTGGTACTGTATAGTGCACCGACTCGGGCGCATACATTGGCAAATGACCCGCGAAACGTTATCACTTTGTCGAGGGTACACCGACGGGTGGCCATCCAGTATCAACTGTGTCCCATGACGCCGTCTCGGTCGTCATGCGAATGATCTCCATCTTTTGCCACGAGAGCGCTCCACTACGTTCGAAGTCAAGAAGAAACAGCTATCGGTAATGACGTTCAGAGAAGGGTCTTTTTCATTGAAGGATCTTATGCTGGCCGAATAGGTATGAAAGATGTCTCAATTGGATGTGTTCGCGAACAGTGATTTATTAATAAGCATGGCAGATACATATTGGGAATTAACGCGTACACGCACGTTTAAACGCACAACGCTATATTTTCAGGGCACTGAATTAGGTTGGATAGTCGTAGACAAAACACCGGAAAGTAATGAGTATAATGTATGCTTATTGGCATTTCCAAATTAAAGCGAAGTATCGTTAAAATATGTAATTGAAATGTTTGAAAAACTGAAGAATTTACGATGAAACAAAATTTCATAGTCATATATTACATGATATAACGTATTTTATCTTTAGAACGACGCTTAATGCGAGAGTTAACTATTTAAAATCAATATAAGCAATTTTGGTTTGAATACGAGAGCCTGGGTCATGTACAATGAGTTGGTTATGAAAATACAATTGACATAAATTTAATAACTGAAAATACTGGTAGTTGTTTTTATTTACCGGGTATATTTATATTAAATTAAAGTAGTCAAACAACAAAGTTAAGTGTGGTATTTTATGAATCAGCCGAGTGAAATTCTAATTTATCCCTAAACGATATATTGATGAAGTATCTCAAAATTTAGCCCGATCTTTTTGATGTAGCGGTACATTTTCGTGCATTTAAGTATGCGTTTTTTGTGAATATTGCGAACATGTATCGGCAAATAATTATTAATAAACGAAATCGCAATTACAAAATAACCATAAAAATAATACATTTCACCTATATCCCAAGAATATAAAAATTTCACAGTCATAATAATTAATTATCATTCAGTCGGACACGATTCGATCAAACCGCATGTCCATCATTAAGTAAATAAATTAATAAACCCAAATAATTACGATTATAACAATGTAACAATTACAACAAATATTGGCAAAACAATAAAAAATATTATTTAAAAAAAAGTGGTACCTTTACATTTATATGTAAATTTACATTCTTTATAGAATGTCAAAATTGAATGTCAATCATATATAGATTTTATAGTTTTACATTTAATTCATTGTAAGTTACTCAGATACTTTAATTGGAAGTCTAGAACTAATAAAAATCAAACTATGGTTAAACTTAAAATTTTGAAAAATGTTTGGCCCGTTAAATATTTAATGATTATTTACATAGTTTAGATTATGATATATATGACCATTGCTCTACGTACATAAACAGCGCACTCTGAATTCTAGCTCTCACACTACTAAAATTCCAGTTCCCACAGACAGCATTTATGAGCTGTCATATATTATCATTATATGGTCTATCTATGTATATTTAATCAATGTTTAAATGAAAATTCAACCATTTGGAGCGAACGTGGGAAATTTTATTGAGTGTTCCGACAAAAGATTCGAACTCGTCAGCTTTTTTCCTTACGTTATCGCCGCTGGGAGTCGATTTTTCATTAAATGTTTCGTTTTATTCGCTACTCGGTATACCGGAACAAATATTCGCAAACGCGAAAATTACCGTCGAATTTAAACCCGGTTCGAGAGAATATATCGAAAATCGATGGAAAATAAGCCGACGAATTCGAACATTTTATTACGATTAAACACGGTTTACTACAACTGGTCGCATTTTCGCTTTTAGGTTTAAAATGAACGAACGAAAATACGTTATTTCCGATCCCCGTAAAAATATCGAACTACGTTTCCGTTATATATTAAAAATATTTCGTTAAATTTTCGTACGAAACTGTTTTACGTTGTATTTTAACAATATGAACATATATATATAACCTAAAACAAATTGATTTAGCCGTCTTTAAAGTAAATTTACACAGTCAAAATATATGGAAAAATACCTACTACAAAATATAATAATAATTATGTGTACCGTAGGAATAGTTTAATCAAAAAGTTATTTTGCAGAATATTACACAATAGAAAAATTCAATCCTCAAAAAATATATATATCGACGACATTTTAAACTTATTAAATTACTATTTTAAAGTTTAAACGGCCTTTATTACCGCCAGCAAAATAATCGTCTACAATGATTCTTCGATATACATATATATATATTTTTTTTTTAAATTACCCTTTGTCAATAATTGAAAATAACATTTTTCGTGTTAAGAAAAACAAGCGATTTCCTGGAAACTTACATTAATCCCAAGGGGACAACCGGCTAATTTTTTTTTTTGTTTACCAGTTATGAAACTTACTTTTTTTATGCGTATTTAATAATTTCGCAAAAAAATATTAAATCCGTTAAGATAAAAAATAACGTAACATTAAAATCTTTGACATTTTTACTCTCGGTCCCCTCTCGTAATATCTCTATAATAATCTCATTCAAAATAAGAAATCCCGATTTTCGGTTTCCACGTAATATATCTACTTATTTATTACCTAATCTAATCTCGTTAGATAATTCCGTTGAAATCAATAGATTTACAATATTTAGAATGTATATGTTGACTTTCATTATAATGTATACACCGACTCGTACAAAATACAACGTAACAACAACGATTTTTAGAATTTCGAGACAATTTTTTCTGAATAAATTATTTCCGATTGCAATATTTAATTTTAATATCGCCTAACGGTAAACCAAAAGAAAAAATGTTTTAGTTACTATTTCGATACCCACCCCTGCATACTTGAAACGATGTGCTTCATATCTCCGTAGTAGTTAATTTTATATTTCAATAATAAACGCGCGTTTTTATTATTTATTAATAGATCGAGTTTCCGGGTTGTTTTAAATTTCTAAGTTTTTTGCATACACGGCGCACAACCCGTCGAACGATACGACAAAAATCTTGCGCATTACCATTTCGCAACGAATACGACCAGCGTTTGAAAATACAGATTCATAAACGCGTCCGAAACGTCGCGTGTACGTTATTTAAGTGAAAACTTGGCGACTATAGTCCGACTGCTACCCAGAAACGGAGTGAAACAATAAACGACGATCATTATTACGTACGATTATCGCGAAGGAACGAGATCGAGAAGTGCGTACAAGATTTACGACGGTAAAGTATTTTTCCACCACTTAAAGCGGATGTGTGCAGTGTAAAGGCGTTTGAGAATACATGCAAGAAATCGTACAAGTTATCGTTCGAGGGCGACGACGACATTGTGTGGTGTGCATCCATTTTGGTGTTTGCCGTTGACGGACAACGGCGACCGTAAATGTTCAAGTCGAAACGGGACGAAAAAAAAAAACGTAATCAATTAATCGCGCGCGCCAATTAATAACTCGCTTTCGAGTTGACTATGTCAAACGTAATATCGATTATAAAATTTTATTGTTCGGTTGTCTGTCCGTTCCCTCACTTCGGCGATCCGCACCCGGTGACAACTTCTACGGTCATGTACGGCGAGTATAATTCGTCGACAGAAATCAACTCTCGTTATTTTCTCGCCCGTGTATTGTGAAAAATGGGGAGGTCGATAATGGGACGTACGCTAAACGAACGAACACGCACATTTTTTACGCGTTTGCGTATCCGGACGGACACGGAAACCGCCGCCGGCCGAATAATCGTCGTTTCGAACTGGGGCGTTTATATTATTATCAATACAAGGTTCGTCGAAACGGCGGACCCATTTCACCGCCAATCGCACAAAACGGCGGCGTACGGTACGCGCGCTATTATATAAGCGGACGACGTTACGGAATTAAAGCGTTGAAATCGTCGCGTTTTTATGTACTACGATACACCGCGCGTAATAAAGCCGGAGCGCCGATAACGAAATGCGGGCACGAGGAATATCGTAGTAATATCGTCGTCGTACGGTCCCCTGCAATAGCGCGGCGGCGATATTCGGTATAACCGACTCCAGCTAACTATAGGCACAATATTTATAGAACGTTTTCACAGACGCCCGTGTACAGAATACGTTCGATTATCGAAGCGATAACCCTCCCCCGGGCGTCAGTCATACACGCGCGACCGTATCGTGTTCTGGACGCGCGATAAACGAACCGCCCTGTACACCGACGGTCACGGCGCGTATAACAGACTGGTACTCCACGCACCGCCGCCGACCATCGCGGCCGTCCACGACCCGTTCACTGTATGGCGTTTTGTACCGCGGTTTGCCGTATACTTGGACCGCGGTTGAAAACGATTCGTCTCGTTCTACGGCGGTACGTTTTTCGCGAAAGTGCGTCCCACTCCGTTTTCGTGCGGTTTAAATGTGAGGCGCGATACTTTCTCGCGAATTTCAACGCGTCGTTACTCGTTCGAAGGTAAGATGAAACATCATCGTACGTAAACACTATTCGTGGGTACTTACGATGGACAAACTTAGGAGTTTACACGTTCGCGTCACCGATCGCGTACGACCTCGGTACGCAAAATGCCGTCGCAACCGGACGCGTTAATCCCGGTAGAATTACTTCGTATTTCGGTACTCTCCACCCGATTTGTGTATCTTAATCCGGGACAATTTCTATTCGATTTCTCACCATTCGCCAACGACGCGACGGTACGTTCGTAATTTGAATTCCGCGTACGATTGTGTTCCGATAATTACGCGGTTATCGGTATTCGTATTTTTGTCCATTCGTTTCCGTAATAGCACGAATTACAGCGTTTTTGTTTTGTTTATAAATGTCGCGTTATTTCGTCGACGATCGCAATAATAGCTACACGATGTTTTCGCGAATCGCGCGTGTTACATTTTTACGCGACGCATAAAAACCGAATCGATAAAGCGGCGTACGAACACGAAATTGTTTCGATACATTAACGTACGTCGGTTTACGCGTTTTGGAAAATCGTCGTTTTTCAATCGCCGCGTAGCGTTGTCGTCGAACGTGTTTATAGAGTACGCTAATTGATATTTCATTACCGCGATGCGCGGTGCCGCCGAGTGAGTCGCGGTGAACACACAATTTCCCGGTAAAGAGATTCGACCCGGTACGCAGCCTCCCGGCCGTGCCCGTCGTTATTGGTGTTTGGCGAGTTCCCCGTCGGCCGAGTTTTTCTTATTCAAAAACGTTTCCACGCGTACGAGCAGTATTTTCACAAATTTCGTCGTTGATATGCGCACGCGTAATTCGCGTATTGGTGTAACGTAATGGTAGGATTTCGTTGTATATTATTAGCACTCAAAACGGACATTCGTTTACCGCCGTACTCTCGACGACAATAATAATAATAATAATCGTCGTTTTACGTTTCGGAACGGCCCCTGAGTTAAACACGCTCGTTTTGTCGGACGATCGTTTGTTTTCCGTTCTGCGTGTGCAGGTAAACTTCTAGACGTGTCGCGGTCTACTAGGAACGATTCGCATGAAACGACATTACTACTAGTTCGCCACGCTTGGCGTCCATTTATTCGGTATCGCGCGAGTCGATTAGTACGCCCAAAATTATAAACCCATCATCCGTCGGGACGTAATAAACGTGTCTGGCCCGTATAGCAATAATATACCGAGCTATTTCCGTATTAATTACAATTAAATAGTCGAACCGCTCGGTCTATTTGTGTTTGCCGATTGAAAATGGCTGTAATACCAAAGTGCCCTATAATAGTACGTATAGCGAACGTTATTTTCATTTTATCGTATCGAATCCTATATCGGTACTATCATCGTACGCGCAAACCAATGAAATTCGTTACGAAATTCGAGTCGATTGTTGTTTACGCTAAATATAATTGCGACAAAAATATTCGGCCGACGAGTATCGAAATAACGTCGAGCCAATCTGACGCGTTTATCGTTTCGATTATTATTGATAAACGATAATTTAAGTAAATATCGTTAATAAGATTTTACGCCAAGCGAATACTTAACGTTTTTTTTCCAATTAACTCGACGGTATTGTTTTATTCGGACAAAACACAGTTTTAGGTACTTTGTAAGAGAAAACATTTTTCGAAACGCTATAATTAAATTTGTTTTGAATTTCGTCAGCTACAAGGCTTAGGACCGAATAAAAAATTTAACTTCGCTCCAATTTCAAATATTTGAGACGGAACGTAGCGCCGTTTTTTCGACAATTGTTCAAAAATTCAATTAAATTTAATCTCTTATGCCTTTTATATATACTTAGATAATGGATATCCTACGAAACCTACGTGTGTATTATCAAAAATACGTTTTCGTGGGCGCTCCTTTATAAGCTATACGAATCATATTTAACACGCGTCTTGAACGCTTAAATATTTAGATTTATATAATTATCTATCGTAATGTCTTTGTTAGAACTTATAAGACGTCATAGATATGTGGTAGGTATGTAGGTGTTTCCGCGCTCGTACATTATATTTGACATTTTAAGGAAATCGCTTAAACATCGTTGATATACCTTTTGAGATTAAAATTATTGTTGTTTGCTTGTGCTGCACGTCATAATATTACTCATATCGTCGAATAATAATTATAATTCGGAATCAAAAATTGGATATACTCATTAATACCTTCATACTTCGCATAATTACACTTAATTAAGACGTATCCGGGACATTGGTATCTCCGCCATTACAAACTATAACTACAAATATAACTATTTCAACAGTGTTCAAATATCGCATTTGCCTGTAGATTATTACGTTAGACATACGTTTACCCGTATAGTTCATATTTGTTTTTTCGCTGACATTTTGCGTAAATGTTATGTTGTGGATTTCTGATCTTTTACGATCGGACGGTAACGTATATTTAATATTCGGTTTACTTTACAGATGTAAAGTCTAAATGTTTTTATCTTATTAGTTTTTCAATTCCCTCTATAATTCAATTTCGGTATTTTCTGTAATCGAAGCAACAATATAGGCACCTATAAAATAAAAGATATTAAACGTTCGTTCGAATTCAATTCATGCCTATTACAGATTTTACATTGTAATATTAGTTTTATTTTTACAACAATACCGTGTTTATGTGAATTAATGTTTTGTGCGTTTTAGCTTAATTATTGAGATTCAATGGTAAATAAAAAAATCTCTTTACATCTCCGTGCATCGTTTCTGTACGCTATTCTTTTGTCAGCATTGTTACTGGAGTAAATAATAAAAAAAAAATCGTCAGTTAAACCATTGTACTGCAGACCTAAATTAGGGTTTTATGACGGGGAATACACGTTTTAGCGACCATGACAACATTTCTCAATGAAATTCGGAAGTCATAAGCCGTGAGAATTTTAATCAATTACGAATTGCTATTACATTTATAAGCACGTCTACGTTGTACTCTTAGAAACTAAGATACCTATCTAGACATGTTTGGAACCACTTGTGTTGTGAAATTATTCATTTGAGAGGCACATTAAGATTTATTATAATCTGTATAAATTGTCCTCGACATTTTAATGTATTTATTTTATTTTTTATAGAAATTTTGTATTCATCAACCATAGATTATTTTCGAACACGAAACGATCACACGTTTAAAATATATAAGTGTGTATCTAAATTAATATTTCAGTATATACGACGTATATTAATATTATGTACGGGCGAGTATTATTGTATTAAATCGCGTTTTAATAAATTCGTTAAAATAAAATATCTTTAGACTCTTATTTACTTTTTAAAAAAATTAATTTTTACATAAAAATGTCCATTTATAGTTTTTTTACGATACGAATCATTGTATAATTTTTGTATTTTATTAATGTAATTAGAAAAAAACCAAATTTAATGTTATTTTATTACAACTCAATGATCTAATAATAGTTTTAATTTGTCGAGTTATTTTTCCACAAATTATATTAAACATTAATAGGAAAAAATGTTTTAAATTAGCGTCTAATTTTTAATTTATTTCCCCGGCATAAAAATGTTGTTTATTATATCAAAATAGTTTGTCTAATTTAATCATAATCCTAAGAAAATTATTACGCGGGCATATATTTTTCTATGAATTATATTTGCCTACCTACGTCAAATACTTCACCGAATAATTTTTGAATACTTTAAATTTGTGACACAATCGTGCTGTTTCAATACTTCCTATTTTGTCGTCATCACCGTATTATGTAAATGTTTTATTATTGAATGTGATTCGTGTATGTCAAATACGTCAATCTTCATTTCAGAAAAACGGATCACCTAAAGTGAAAAAAAATGTTATTGGTATATTCGACCACGAGCCATGAATTCGTAATAATTAAAATAACGCGTTACGCCTAATGGAATACCGTGATTTGTAATTGTTACAGTTTTCACGTGCGGTATATTATTAGTTGAACAAAAACTACCAATATACTTCATCTGAAATAATACCAAAATAATAATTCGTATAATGTAGTATACAGAACAAGTATTCGGGATAAAATTGATTTTGTCCGTATACATAAACGCATACACACATATACACACACACGCGCGCGTATATATAATTAATTAATAGAATACTACCTATAGTTATACTAATGTCATTTATTCGTACAAAATAATTGCAATTTATATGCGCGTCATATTGAAATGCACGCAATGAAACCCATATTTTCTCCGAGGAATGTGCCAACATACTCGCTATTAATATTATTATTACCAATGGCGGACCAACCAGGTGCGCTACTATTGTTCAATACAGTGGGTCAGTCAGTGTTTAACAGCGCCTACATTGAATTTTACGAATTTATAAGCTAATAGTAATTTTAAATTAGTTACTCGTGGCGAACGATGCGATAATGTTACAGTGATGTTGGTCCGTTTACAATTTTTCGGATACAACGAGTATTCCGGGTTTTTTACGCGCATGGGTTTCTGATAGAAAATTATAAATTGTCGTTTTATATTTAACGTGTGTTTCGATTTGTTCAGTAGTTTATCTTACGAGTAACCTACCAAAAATTTACGAAACATTATTATTAACGTTTTTTCAATATTCGCAAAATCGAATTTCGTCGAAATTGCGTCTCGTAGTTTACCCATATTGTTATACCGACGAGTTTCTGTCTCCCGTGTTTTATCGACAACCCGTACAGAATGTACAACGTAACGTCATATATACCGACCGGCTGGTGGTTCCGTCGTGATCCCGTGAGCAGCAGCCCCCTGCATAGCGGCTAGAGAAATATTATTGAAGGAACACGAGCAACGCGTATTATATTAGACTGTATTATACGTAGTATTACGACGAGTGTATACGTATACTCGTATTTGTATATACATCCGAAATCAACCCCATGGAGATGAAAAATACCTGAAACACATTGCCACTGAGTCGTATGGCATCGTTCGTATAGAGTGTGACGGTGCGCCCGGGTCTTTTCTCAACACGACTGGATGGCGGCGGTACGATATATAATAATAATAATAATAATATACATTTATATATATATATATATATATATATATATATATATCTTAGTAGACGTAGTGCAACAACGGCAACAGCACAACACAAATGATAATGCGGTCCGGTCCCTTACAATAATAGCGCGCGCATTATAGACGCGAGTTTGTTGTGTATTGTACGACGGACGAAGACGACGACGACCCGTGTGTTATATTATTATTATTCCCCTTTCACACAAAAACTAGTTTTTCGTTTGCACCCCGCGAGGACGAACGACCGTGCGCGCGCGCACTGGCACGATTATCGTCGTCGACTATTTTACGTCTAGCCCGTCGCGACCTCACCCGGAATTCCATCGACCGATTTGCAGCTGCCCCTTCGAGCCGCAACAAGAGATTTTTATTTTTCCGTCCCATTGTTGCACTATGCATCTCCACCGCCACTACCACCGCCGCCGCTACTAGTACTACTACTACCACCACCACTAACCACCGTAGGTAGTCGTCTTGAATGGTCGTCCCACACCATCACCACCACTGTTATATTACTAAGTAATCGTGGTCGTAGTTGTAATTGTGATAGTGACCGTGGTGGTAGTTATCCGTTTTATTTATAAAGTGGTGTACGGTTGTCGTCGTCGTCGTCGTCGAGTCGCCTACGCCGCCACTGGACTCCGCACGCGAAACCGTTCTACGCCCGACAACCTCGGTCATCCAGGTAAGTTGTTTTTCGTACGTCTTTACGCGGCACGCGAACGAAACGAACTCGGGTTTTCCGCGATTACACGTCTACAACGTGTTTTCTCTCTCCCACCCGCGCTTTCCCGTTAAACTACCCCTATAATTTGTTACTCTTCGGCGCGCACTGGGGCGCCCTCCCCACTCTTTCGCCAATCGACCATGTGTCTCCGTTCTCACTCTCATTATTGTTCTGCGATATGCCCGCGTGGTGGTGTGCGTAGCCGCCACCGCATCCGAAGTCTCATTGTAAACGGGCGTTGTTGTGCGTTGCGCGCCTTGTTAGTTAGTACACACGTGCACGGTCCACTATCGAAGTCTTCGGTACGACACGCGATTTAGGACACATATCGTCAAATATAAAATATGTACTAATCGTCGTTTTTATTCGAATTCTTTTTTGTCGGATTTCAGTTTTATTTTCCACTTTTGTCCGTTCGTATATATATATACACACACAAAAAACGTGTTAAATCTAATTCAAATCGTTTACTTTTAGCGTTACGCGTTATGAATAATCCAAATCACGTGCTCGGTTTTTGAGCTATATGGTATATGCCCAATAGAAACGCTTTAGAAGCAAAACGGTTTTGCCCGTTAATGTTTTTACTAGATTGTTTATTAATATATGTACATATTATGTATACATAGATATATATTTTTTTTTTGAAATGCCCGTACATTTTGATAATTTATATCTGTGTCCTTTGTCTTTCAGCGCAATAATTACTGTCGTTTTAAAAACAACGCATTTTTATACTGATTATACGTTAAAAAAATTACAATATGTGAAATACAATATACAAAAACCAATTATATTTTTTTATCAAACTTCTCCTATTTTTAATTTTAACGTGTACTAAACACTAAAACACGCGAATGAAATACGGTTTACAACGAATGCATTTGTGGTTAGTTAAGATTTGCTAACCAAGACTTACCAGTTAACATTTTGTATTGTCTTCATGATTGTTTTCCTCTGTCGAATATCTTGATTTATAGCCTTTAATTAGTCTACACTTAAATGCCATGTCGAATAACACGAATCGTGTGACAAAAAAAATCCACCTCGCGCGATTTAGATTAATTGTTAATCATTTCGGCCGTATATTATGACGATGTCTTTGAGAGTGTTAAATGGTATTACGATTGTGTGTATTATCTTACACTATTTGAGAACACAAACCCGTTTTTTTTCTTTTTCTTATTTTAACAACTTGTTTGGTAATGCAGAGAAGAATGTGCCGTAAAACCTATTAACTACATTAACGCATATAGAGTTTGTGACTTATACCAAGCAGTCGTCTACATTATTTCTCTTATGTCTGTGATTTAAGGGTTTTTCGAAACGTCTGTCAAGTCATTATATACATTATGCTGTTGCCAGATGTATATATAATATAATTATGTAAAATTGTACTATACAATTCACGCAAAAGGATTGGTTTATGTGGGGTGAACAAAAAATTCGTGAAAAATTATTCCACGGCATTGTTTTGAAGTTTGAATTTCGTTATTATTCAGTATACAAATAATAGTTCATACGATGCAATTCCAGTTTAAACAGTGATTATTTAAAAAAAAAAATTATTCACTATAATGAAATCTATCGAATTGTGAAAGCTTTAACATAGCGAACATGTTTAATGGCCAGTTATTTGTTTAATCCTTGTTCGTACGACTAACTGCTTAAAAATAAATTCTCATTATTATGGATAAATGATGGTGTGATTATATACGTTAGAAATAATTTCATAACACATTAGAGAAAATAATATTTTACAATTTGCTAAGATTGAGTAGTAGTCACACGAAATTATTAATGTACTAACGATAAAGTGATAATCTCTCTCTCTCTCTATATATATATATGTATGTGTGTGTGTGTGTGTGTGTGTTTATTTTACTGTAAATAAATTTCTAATTAAATGAATTAAATTTCTAACTAACATAGTCTTTTATACATACGTGTATTATTAATATGTGTTTTTTTAAAGAATTATTTATACGTATATATTATTTAGAATATACACGTAAAAAAATTAATTATACTATACACATTGTTGTATATAAAAACGGCGAATAAACGCCTACTCCTGGTGACCTTGAAATATTACAAATACCAACAGGTGCACAAAGTTAGAAGTTTGTGACCAGACGACACTGGGGGAGTACCTACCTACCTATACATATATATATCGTTAATTTAACAGTCGTTTATTACGTTGGTTAACACGAAATTTAATCGTTCGCGGTTAGGTCTGTTCGCATGTGTCATCATCGGACGTCTCTGGATCGCGTGTCGTATTTAACGTGATTTAGCGAGCGGCGAATTCTGATGGATTGAAAAAAAAAGTTACCGGAAAAACGTATAGGTGTGTCTTATTAGTATACCTACGGGTATTTTATTGCACGGAGTAATTGAGTTATATATAGTATAGTCGTCGTTTCGGATGGGTGAACGTTGTGTGCACGCACACGCTCGTACAAGCATCGTAATTGAAAAAACTGCTTAACTAATTCTCCGCATTACCGCGGTGTTTTTCTCTTATACGCGTAGAATAATAATAATAATAATAATAATAAAATGTTTTTACAAAGTCCGTCTGCGCGCGTAAACGCGTCCAAACGAAATCGATTTCGTTATTTTACATGTGTACGTACACACGCGTCGTCGTACGATATATTATATAATATACGAGGCTTAGGTGTATATCGCGGCCAGACACGACCTCAGGCCGTTTTCCGAACCCTAGACTAGTATATTATTTACGCGCGCGTCGATGCCGAGCCCGGTCCCCTCCCTACCATCCCCTTCTTCCCGAGCCCGGCGGCGTCAGCGTGCGTCTGGGGTGGCGGCGGTCGTATAAATTACCGCTAAAACGGGGCGCGCGCGCATTAAAAACAATGAATGTCGCGCGCGCGCGCGCGCGCACGTGTGTATATACATCGAGGCCGCCGCAGCCGCCTCCGATTTCGCCAATAATAATCGTGGTAATAATAATACGACGGAACGTAAGGAAATAAACGACAATCCGCGCCCCCGTCGTCCGAGAACTTATTTTCGCCTCTTTCTCGTTTGTAACAACACGCTCCTAGACGACTATAATAGCGCTTTCTCCACCTCGGTTGTAATAATAATGGGGTTCGGTAACAAAAATTACTACGTAATACCCGTCATATTTTAAATAGTACATACGCGGTCGCGTTTTAGGTACCACTAACTCTACTTGTGCGCGTATGCACATTGTGTACGTATAATCGTTTTAAAAACCGTCTGGCGACGACCGAGACGACTGTTGCGACTGGTCGACGGCGGTGACGTGGGGGAAACCAGTCCCGATAAGTCGTCGTAGTTCTTAATACCGCGTGTTCTCCTATGTACGTGTAATGCGTATGTGTATATATATTATAAATGTAAGTGTATGTATTTGGCCGTCGACCAATTTTCGATGTCTGGCCCAGCCCTCCTCTCACTCGCTCTATCGTTTTCACTCGACCCTTTCCCCCCCGTCTTACCGGGTCAAGTCTGTGACCAACCACCACCACCACCACTATCACGACGCAACGTATCTGTGTGTTTGTATATCTGTATGCGTGTATCTTTCTTTCTCTCTCTCTCTCTCTCTCTCTCTCTCTATGTGTTTGTGTACGAACGTTCTGCAACGGAGACTGGGCCGTATAATAGCTCGTTTTCTAAGGCCGCCGCCGCCACCGTCGCCGTCGCCGTCGTCGCCGTTTGTGCATAATAAAAATAATAATAATAACAGTCAAAGCAATAAGTCCTACGCGATCGTTCACAAAATGTACGTAAATAGACATATATGGAAATGAACAAGATCGTATAGAATGGAGAAATGAGGCTAACAAAAATTATAATATATACGTTTACCCTAGGTCATCGTTTTGCAGCATCTGATAAGACATTCGCCAAAATTCGACAACGACGACAACAGTTGGTGAAATCGCTTGCACCGATCACAAAACGCAGTAATAAATACATATGTACTACATTATTATCGTGGTTTATGTATATATATATATATATACGCGTGATAATACGCTGATGCTGCAAAACGACTTTTTAACGATGAGCGGGGGGGGGGAACGTTTTTTCAACTCGCCCATATTGAATATTATATACATATTTACAAAATGTTTATTGCGTTACAATTGGCAATTTCTTTTCGGAGAATAGTCGGTGAACTCGACCTGCAGTGTTTGTACGTACGCGCACATTCTTTAAATAAAACTAACGGATCGGATTTTGTGGATTTAAATGTTGTTCGAATATTGCAATCTCTATAGGTATGGGGCCCGTAACCCGATGTCTTCAAGTATTTATATTATTATAAATTTTAAAAAAAAAACGGGTTTACAAAACGTTTAATGTTATTGCATCACAAGTCGTACCATAAGTTACAAAACATGCCACTAGGGGATATTGGTCTTCTATTCTCTTTATGCAATTTTGTCCGAATTAATTTTACGTATTATACTGCATGCATATAATGCGCGGCCTTTGTTTTTACTACTACGTATTCGCGCTTGAATACGAATTTCAAAATCAACGTCGGTTTTTATAAATACACCAACGAATTTTAACGTTTTTAAATACGAGCTTTCAATATTTGAACACGGCGCGTACGTTTCTTGACCGCGGTACATATAATTCTTTACAATATATGTACAAACAAATTGAAGTGTGCAGTATTTAAAGTACACGTCTGCGCAATATCTAAAATATGTATCTATATTAGCAACTCGTAAACAATTTCAGTAATTTTAAAATGTTAACCATAAAATAAAATATTATTGAATTTCAAAAGAATTGTGTACGAATGAATTTTATATTCGCACATACAGAGTTTTCACTCAAAATTCACACGGATATTTGTTCGAGGAGGTATTTTAATTTAAAAAAAAAATCTTAAAATTCGACATTCAGCGTTTGTCAGCGTTTTTTTTTTTATTCCTATGGATGTTAAAATGTATAATCTCGGTACGATCTTATATAGTCCTTAGATATCTTGAAAGCAATTTTTACGTTTAATTCAGAATAAAGTGTTCTTACGGTAGGCACTCGCGAGTTAAAAGTTTTAAATCTGCAGTGATCGCGTCTTGACCTAAGTTTCTTTTCGTATGAAGATTCAGATGTTCTTGAATAATCGAACACAAAAAGTCATATACTCGTATACGTATACTGAAAACGTATATGTATGTAGATGTGTTCTAAACGCGTGGATTTTATGTAATGTATATTTGTTCGTCGCTCTATTGGTTATATATATATATATATATATATGTATACCTAGTGGAAACGTCTCCCCTATATACGCGTATATCACGTGATGCAAGGGTCTATACCCAACCAAACGAAAATGGGGTGCAATGACTGTATAGTATAGTCGAATTATAAATGCGTATATTAAAATTTTACCCACTCAGAATTATATAACGAAATATTCGACCAAATGCTTGCCGTATCTTTTTCGTTTATAGTACAAACGCCGTACATATTATATATTTTTCAGTTTTAACTTTCAACTGCGGCGGGTTTTTTCTTGTTTGTACGTTGATTACGTTTTATGCCTTTAATTAAATGTGTATACCGTTTACCGTTTACACGGACGCTGATCAATATAATTTATTCGATAAATACATATACGGCTATAATATACGCTATCCGTGTATTATACACACACGCACGATGTTTTATACATTTTTTTTTAAAATTATTATCGCAATTCTTACGGAGAAAAATACATTATACACTGATTATAAGCGTATATTTTTTTTCTTTATAATAATTGCTGACTTCACTTATTCAAATAAAATAACACGGGGTGTTATAATGTAGTATTATATGAACTATATCAGGTTTACAAAATATATACATATATGGTACGATTAGACGGATTATATATATATTGTTTTTTAAATTACACTAAAATTACCTAACGTATAATATACAAATTCTATGCGAGAAAAATGAACTTCCAATTCTAACTCGTATATTTTATTAGTTTTACATCTATGTACGAAGTGTAATCATATATACAAAACATTTTTTTTTATAACACAAGTACACGCGTTCTTATATAATTTACCTAATAATTATGATCTCGATTATATGAGATAAATACAATTGGTTAATACGTTTTGCCCCTTTAAAATATTTCGAATCCAAACCTGTTTTTTTAAGAATGTTAGTATCGAAAAGGTGAAATACTAAGGTTAAATTTTGTAACTGTAAACGAAATGTGTTTATATAATCTGCTTAAGTATTATTCAATATATAAAGTATTCAAAGAAGGCTAATATATTTTTAATACGTATTTTTAAAATTGTAAATGTGAAATCTCTCTGTATCTATAAAGTATTATAGAATATTGTCGAATTTAAATTTGAAACGAGAACAATGTACGTATACTGTTCATTTTATCATAGTTTTAATTTTCAAATATTTATTTTCTCTATGACACCAATTGTTCAACATATGACTAATGACATACGTTCGGATTTCCGAGTGTTTGTTTTTAATGATTAGTACAAATTGTATTATTAAATAATTCAATTAAAATGTAGCCGTCCGTCTAAAGTGCCATTTATTGAACATTTTATTTCGAATTTTTAAAATCTCCAATTATCTCTGAGTTTAATTAATACAAGTATTTACTTACCTATCTACCAACCGCGTTATTAATTTAAAAAATATGTTGCGACCAATACCATCAAACACATTATTATTCCTTAATGCGTTCATAACCCTATATAGTTGGAAAATGTTCCTTTTATATTTATATAACACTATGTAAAGTTTAAAGGTTGTAAGTGCATTTATACGTTCCCTTGTAATTGTATTTTGAACGAATGCATTTTAATGCAACATTTCTGGGAATATAATAAAGTTGAATTATAATTGCGGCAGCGCGTTAAAAAAATTATCCATTGAAATAAAGGTCAAAAGTCGGATCGATTTTTAAATGGCTGTACTGTAAATCCGACTATAGTATTTTGTACTATTGAAATAATGAAATAAATTTCTAAGTAACGTTTCGCGTATAATATCTGTATTAATCGCTATTTATACCATTTTTTTCGATTTATTTAATTTATGTTCAGTACAATTTATAAATAATCGTTTTGAATAAAAATTACGTAATGGATTGTACGTAGGAGAATTAATAGCAAAAAAAAAAGAAATAAAAATACAAACACAAATAAAAATAGCCAATAGTTTTTAACGACAAGAAATTTATGGAATTTACGTGAACGTAATAAAATTTAGATCAGATAATCGCTTTCTATCATTATGAACTTTGTCGTATATAACGTTTATTACGTTCTCGTGTACAGTATTTGAAAAATTTCGGTAGGAACAAACTAGACAAAAATCATTTAAACGCAAATTACCCATATTAAACACTTTTCGCGGTACTAAACAAATGCTTTATAAACCGTCTGTGCGGCGTATTATTATTTATTCGTAGTTTTGCGCCATGCACAGATTATATGCTGTAATATACGTTTATTATGTAACCAGAAATACCAAAACCAACGCTATATTTTTCAAATTAATTTTACGTGTATAAAGAATTTCAAAAAATACGTAAATTGTATCGAGAATCCTGTAACCGGTGCACGCAAAATAATAAATAACGTCCCGGAATATAATTCATTACAATAACGTTTACACTGTACATGCTGCAGGTACGTTTTTGCAGTTATAACCATTAACCTGTTGTGCAGTTTAAGAAAATGTATTTCAAAACATAGGCATAAATTAGCAATAAATAATCATTTTCCCTGATATTGTTACAACGTACCTTACCATTTGTTAGAACTGATCCGACGCAGCGTAACAAACGTTACAATACACACACGCATTATGCGTGTAACGTGCTAGATTTCACCATTTTCGGCGTAAATGTAAACCGGGAAAATTAAATTTGGAATTAATTAAATATAAATCGTTTTCACGTTTTTCGTTCGTTTTGTAACATTTACGATACCCTACTATAATGATATATAAGCCAAAGTATTGTATCGTACGAAATTATCGAATTCATACCCGGCGCTTTTATTTTTCACGTTATTTTATTAATATAAATCGCGGTAAAAAAATACTAATAAGGGTATTATTTTTTACTTTACGATTCGAAAACCGGCTTTCAAAATGATTGTATTAGGCGCAAGAATATTCCGAGTATTACGGAGCATCCGAAACGTACTATATAAACATATATATATTATAACGACAGTAATAACGTTTGATATAACAAAATGAAAATTTATAATTAAAGATCATTATAATTTCGTAAATCTTAATACCGTATACACAATTGTAAGACGACGTTAATTTTTTTGTATAATCTTAAGGGCTATAGCGAAAAATGGAGACTACTTTCTTATTCGATGAAATTATCTTATTATATAAGTGAACTCTGTATTTCGCAAGAACGAAAAATTTACGTTTCCAATATTTGATTATACAATTATCGAAATTATCAGAATTACGCCTCCGTTATCTCGTATTACATTCCCGTTATATATTTCGCAGCGGGACGAAGGAAATTATTCCGTTTATAGGCGTTGAACAAAAAAAAAAATTATAACAATAAAGGCGCGCTTTCCGCGAGAACTCGTCACAACAAACGAATCGTTGTTCTTATAATGTTCGTATATTATCGTATTTGTCCGTTTTTCGAGACCGCTATGATACCAGACAAAACTATATACACTGCCGCCACGTTCGTTCTTACACGTCTGCTAAAATGGCGTTTTACGTAGCTACGTATATATCTGTGTAGTGCGATTGTCCGCCGTCGCCGAACGGCGTTGTTATATTCTTTCCGTGTATTATAATATTTCGCGCATACACGGCGCGTTCTCTACTCTTTCGGTGCGCCCCAATGTTCGGGCGCGCGGGTTACTGTGTACGCACGGTAGGTAACCGTAGCGAATACGAAAGCGAAAAAAGACCATTTTACTGCAACGCGTCCCGCCGACCGGTGCGGCCCGTTGTAATTTTCGAGCAACAACTCCGGCGCGGTTTACTATTATAAAATACGCATAATAGAATAATACCCGCGCGGGTTTTTACCTGAAAATCCCCGCAGCAAACACCTGTTCCGTCGTAGGTGGTTTATACTACTCCTGCACGTGCATGTGCATTATGACCAGCATTCCGTCTCTCGGGGTTTGAATCCCATTTATCTTCTATTTACCGATTCCAAGTCGATCCTATATATATATATATATATATATATATATATACGTGTGTGTGTATCCATACTGCTCGATCCCACTAGGGCATACAACATTCCACGCGGCAACCAGATATAGAATTGTATATATAGTATATGGCCTTCACGCTTCGACAAAAATTCGTTCACATGTTCCGCGTTGTTACTGGTATAGATAAATGGATATATATATACACGCACTAAGAAATCGAACTGTATATGTAAGGCATTTAACAATACAAAGAAGACTCTTTTATATATATATACGTATTTTTCACTTTTTCAAACTACCTTTTATTATACGAACGACAGTTTTACCAGCAGATTTATATCGCGCTTGTATATACGTATGTATATATATATATAGGAGTAATAACGTAATAAGCGTCGCGCCGTTCATCGATCCGGTCGTAATTAAACGTTAATTCGTTACTGAAAAACGTCGTGCGTCGGGGCATAAGTAGTACCATCTACGTGTATATATCACCGCGGCTAAGAGTTTCCGAAAAAATAATAATCGAATTCCGCCGAAGGTTTATTCGTTAGTCGAATTTAGTTTTTGGTAATTTTCGTCGAGTCGCCGGCGAAATGTGCGCGGACATTCGAACGCGTATAATACCGGCCCAAAAACGCGTTCCGCGACGCGTAAAATGTCGCGGGGATTTTATAATACAACACCGGGTCGTGTGTGTGTGTGTGTGTCTACGGCGAAAAGAAAAACCGCTAGACCATCCCTTTTGTGTCTTATCGACATTTTTTTCGACCAATTCTCGGTATAATAAATGTAGCACGTTCAGTAAATGGGCGACGCTTTTGTACACGCGCGTAGAGTGTAATATTACGCGATAACAATAAAAGCGCGGTATTGTACACAAACGATTCAGCATTATATCGTATAAATAATTTGTAGATACGTTTATTTATATCTACTAAACAATTTTAAGTTTTTTTTTATTAATTCCATCGGTTGATGATTATGTAAGATTCCAATTTATTTCATGTTCTCCCGCGACACGATTATACGACGGTATTAAAAACGCGTGCGCTAGTAGCGACGCGTCGAGAATTAATTATTGACGCGCGCGTAATTCTTAACTTTATTCAATTTGTCGAATTGTGACTGCAGAGTGTTGTTTGGCCGCTTCTCACACACAGCGTAACGATATTAACTATTCAATAAGAATTCATCCACATCCGCGGGTTTTCGTATTAAATATACATACAATAATATCGGCGCGCAAACGCGTGTGTAATAATAATAATAATAATAATAATAATAATAATAATAATAATAATAATAATAATAATAATAATAATAAAAAGAGATCGTGGGAGAAAATGGAAAATAGCGCGGAAAATAATTAGTTTGGAAAGGGACGTCGAGAGAAAAAGGTATTATTGCGTGATTGACGGGCGCGGTGCATGGGTCTCGCGTTATCGTGTCGCGTACGAAAATATTAAAACGATCGATAATCCCTTATACTCCTCTGTCCGAATCGACGGCCGTCCCGCCTACTAGGATTCAATCGGCATCGAATGTCCACGACTCTCGGATAGATCTAACAGAATTCGTCGGTATTGTATATCGTCTTGAAATGTTGCACACGGCGACTACGATGCTCTGATGACGGGGAGGGAAAAATATTTTTCTATACGACGCGCGCACACGTACTATGTATATTTATTTATTTCTCCTTCCCAAATAAACGTCGCTAAAATGCGAAGTATTTGTTTTTTAGTTTCAAAACGCGATTATATAATAATATTTTTTTTTTTTTTAGTTCTGCTATAGTTATTGGACGAAAAACTTTTCGAAAACTCTTAGTTTTTAAAACTACGTATATGCTATACTGTACCGAATATTTACATTGTTTTCTTAAATTATTTTTATTTTCTTCGGTTTTAATATATATATTTCAATAAATAATAATAATAGGAGTTTACGTATAAGTTATGAACAAATTATAATACAATTTTTTATAATACATACTGAAAATACGCTTGGGAACAATCCAAATGTATATATTATCGTATTTTTAACTTTAAATAATTTACGTTATTATTAGTGCGCTTGTATTACGTAGTTTATTTTCTTTTTTACAGTAATATTTTTTTCCAAATCAATACGGCGTGTTTTTATATTTTTACCTAAATATTAAATTTAACGAGTTATTTGTTTTGAAGAGTCCGAGTAGCAAAGGCGAATAAGAAGCCGTATTGACGAGAGCGGAGGAATTTAGCACGCGAATATAAATCGTAATCATTAAAACACTTTTCGTTGAAATTATATACTCTTACTCGTTTTCTCTGAATTGAATACTCGCGTCTTCGTTTTTTGTCCGACAACGAAATAAACCTTTTAATATAAATTACGTCGTACGACGAAATTTGTATAAAATTTAAAAACATAAATTCCAATTGAACTCTAAAAAACATTCGCTCGTTAAAACACTTTTATATCTTTGTCTATAGCTTAATACTTATATTTTTGTTGGTCCCAAGGCGCGTGAATGTAAATATTAAACGTTTTTATTCGTTTCATTTTTGCGTTAATTTGCGGCGATGTTTAATCGTTTTATTGACATTAATTGTGATAACGGTCGAAAGCGTAGTTATTTTTATAAGAAAAAAAACAACAAACGTTTAAACTCTAAATTCGATGTTAAAATAGTTTAATCTATCGACGAGTGTATTTTGAATATATTGTCTTATAGTATCCGTAGAATAATTTTTAACACGTAAATATTTGAAACGTTTATAACCCTAACCTATACTTGTTACTGAGCTATCTGGTTACCTGATAAACAAAACTGTTGTTTGGTACATGCGCCTGTCTAACATAATACAGAATTATCTTCTGTACCTCCTATATATATATATATTAACCCTAATATTTGGTCTACCATTATTTCTTATTTGTTTTTTTACTTAAATATTCACGGCGGAATAATGTTCAGTAGTTTAGTATATTCGTAAACGAAAAAAAAAAAAGAAGAATACTCGCAACGTTTACCTAACAACTAACTACTATTTTTATTTTTAAACTCTTTCGATACTTCCCATATAATATTATATAGGTGCGCATTTTTTACATAATAAATTCCGATTCTGGCATTATCCCAAACCACTTCTCCGATAATTCTATTCTATTCCGGTAGGTACTTATTTCTAAAAAAACGTTTTTTCCACACCTCCGGATTTTTTGACTCGCGTGATTTATAAATATCGTATAGTTTTACACGTGTAAATATTTTCGCAAACGTGAACGATAGTTTCATTACGAAAATACAAGAATTCACTCCTTTGTATTTTATTATCGCAATTACGGGAAGTCTACGTTCGAAATATTATTTATTTCGTTAATAATTCCTTACACGAAATACCCGAGAGTGTACATTGTTGGAAATAATACGATATTGGTTACGCGGCGAACAAATATCTATGTATAAGGATAATTTTCCACCATTTAAAAAGTATTACGAGTAGTTATAGCCCAAGACGCGTTAATATACGTTTTATTTCGTATTACGTAGGTTCGTTGTTAAAAGCAAAAACGCTTAGCGCGTTCTTCTAAGTAAATATTATCACCGGTTAATCGCGATTTCATGGTCGATTTTTCCTTTTAATTTTCGTTCGATCGACGACACGAGACGGGCATTCGCGGTCGCTAACACAAAGAGAACGAATCGGCCGCCCGGCGTCGTTATTTAAACGAATACCGCGGAAGGAATAGTTTCGCGCACCGACGCGCTATTATGGAGGAAACCGTTCGGTTAGGTTTAGTGCGACCGACCCAGAAGCGCGCACCTTATAGACTTACATCCCGTCGACCTTGTTGTCTATGCATATAATCCCGTTCCATTATTGCAATATACCGTCCGAATTCCCTAGTTCCGTGTTTATAGAAGAACAACAACAATAGCGCAATATTTCGGGCGGTCGTTCGGGCAACGGCAATATTCCTATCGGGTTTTTTTTTTCCGCCGCCAAACGTAAAAAGTGGATTTTTTTTTCCGTTTGTATTCGTTAATCGCCGTTTCCAATCGAATCCGACAAAACGGTCGGGTGGTGGCGCGCGCGCGTTTTTTTTTCTCGGCCGCCGGCAACGGGCGTCGAAAAAAAACTGACCCGGCGCAATAAGGAAACAACCTAAACCGAAAACAAAACAAAACGAATAAACGACGAAAAATAAAACCCGTCTAGTAGAGTTTCGCCTATCCGTTCAATGGTATTGTTGTTACCTACCTACGTATTCGACGGTGCTCCGGGGTAGGGGAGCCGGTCGTTTCGTACGCGAGCCCGGGTCATCCGGCGCGCGTTTCGTGCACGTACATACAATGGGACACGCACGCGAAACGACGCGGCGCGCCCGGCCTGGGCCAACGACGAGACGTACGCGTTATTATAATTCGGCCGCGCTATTTTAGGCCTCGGCGATACGTTGTTATTATTCGTACGGCCGGGCACGCACGTCCGTCGTCATGCCGAAGTCGTAACCCCACGCGGCGGCGTTGTTCGGCGGCGGTCCGCGTGGCCGCCACAGACGAAATTGCGATTCTCGTCCGACTCCGTCTGTCGATCGTGTGTGTGTGTGTGTGTGTGTGTGTGTGTGTGTGTGTGTGTGTTGTAACCTTGTAATAGCGTCTGCAACAGACGAGAGTGCACACATACACGCGCACACATACACAACACCTACGCGTGTATATATATTTACGATAATACGCGCGCGCGGGCGATCGTCTGGACCGCCGAAATATGCAGTTCTTCCATCCACTCTTTCCTTTTCCTCTCGCCCGCCGTCATTCGGGTTAAGTCCGGTCACGGGACGACGGCATTATTACCGTACCTAACGCACACGGCGATACGTTGTGTGTGTGTGTGTGTGTGTGTGTGTGCGCACAATATACGTACGTTATTCGCGATGACGTTCGTTAGGAAATAGTGGTTCCCAAATATCCGCGGGTCCTCGGACGGCGGTGTTACGAGCGTTTACATACGCGAACCGTATGATCGGCGTCGTGTTGAATAATACGGCGGCGAGGGCGACGATCATTACGGCGTACGTCGCCGAAAATTCGCCGGGCGCCAGTCACAATACGACCAACGTATTACTCGCGCGTTATTACGGCGTCTGGGCCGCTATCTATTTATAAATTATAATCGTACGTACATAGGCGTATCGTAAACGAGCGTCCGTATAATATCGGCGTATTATATATATATATAAAAAAACTACCTACTCGGTTTTTTTAAATCGGTTTTATTACGCAATCGCTAAATCGCGTTATCAACGAAACCGGTTTATCTCTCCCCGGGATCGTCTTGGTATCGTTTAACATCGTCCGTTTTATTTAAGCGCCCGGAAAAATCGCCGGTCCGCGTCGTGTATATCCGTTCGTGTACGCGGATGAACGAAGAAAATCGCGTTTTCAATTAGCGCGAATCAAAAGTCGCTTCTAGACCGCGCGCTAATAATTCCAATTTCGGCCGGAGGAAATGTTTTCGTAATTCGTTCGCCCATAGACACGATGGCGGCGTATAAGATCGATACGTTCAAACTCGCGGATATATCGTTCGTTACCGACTAGCGTCAATTTTCGCGTAGCCCTAGCGTACGCGTTTAACGCCGCGCCGTCATTGCTAAATACGAAAACGCGACGTTCTCGTAGTTATAAACGATTATTTCGATAGTAATGCGACGTCCGCGTTTGTTACGTAGGCGTTACCGTTACGGTAATCGTTATTCGTATTGCTCGTCGCTGGTCTCGCGAGTCGGTGGTACAGTTCATAATATAGTTTTATACGACTGGAGAGGTTTTCCCGATTTACCGTAAACATTTTTCCGCGTGCCGTCACGGCGTTACGTTTTTCTACGTTACTCTCTCACTCTCTATCTCCGTACGCGGTATAAACTACGATTTTTCCGACGTCTCCCCGGAAACCACTAGGACCGATTTCGTTCGGTAACTCGGTGGATTTACGAACGTTTCCTACGGTTTACGGGGCCCGGCGTTTATCGTCCGCGCGTAACGACCCGTATTCGTCTTTTCGAAATACGTAAATGTATTATATAAATGTTCCGCCGAAACGATACACCTATAAATTAAAGTCGTCCAGCGAATCATTATATACGGTCTATAATAATCGTCGCCAGTGTACGTATTATAAACGTATTATAACTACACGACGTACATAACTAGTTTATAAATTTATAAAACTCCTTTAACGCAACCACGATTACTTGTATATATATATATATATATTTGTACGTACGTATCCAAGTGTTTTTGTATATTGTATGTATACGTTTAAGTATACGTATAAAAAAAATAACCATCGTCGCCAGACACGCTGTTTGCGTCACCCGTTAGTTGTGCCTCACCTGTCCACGTTTTCAGAATTTATCATGCACATATTAATTTTGCCCGGCAGACTAGTAAAGTATCCCAAGGTCAACAGCCCGTAGTGTCTGTCTACTGTCTAGCTTACATAATTTACAAAATGCAATTCCCATGGTCATATACTATATAAACACAAATATATATACGCGTACACATACACGCATATATCGTATACACACACAACAGTCTGATGATGTTCGTGTGCGTGTGGTTCGCGGAAACGGCATCGGCGGTGACCGGCGTGGCAACGGCGTTTGAATATTATTATATATATATATATCGTTATACGCGAATTCGCCTGTTGATCGTCCAAATTTTATGTATACCGGCGCCGCAACCGTCGTCGTTTTGTTGGTAACTCGGGGGAAAAAAAACCGGGGAAACAGCTCGTAAATTTAACCGTTTAGGGGAAAAAAGAAGGAAACGACCTGTTTACCGAAAAGGGTTGGTGTAAAATAAAACGGTTTTGCGCCCCAGATAAGTTCTCTATATACATTTACACGCGCCGCGTGTACGCATATACCGTTTAAGCGTCGACGACGACGTTTTTTCTCTTCGGTTCGGCGGCGTTTTCGCGGTGTTTTTTTTTTACTTTTTCCTATCAATTTTCCCAACGACGAAAATATAAACGAAAATTACTAAAACTCCGCGATACTAAAAATACACTCGCGCGTGTATCGCGTTTATTAATTCGTGACGATTAAATCGCCAACGTTTGTTTATAGAAAACGTTAGTTTCGGGTGACCGCCGAAACGGTTTTCGCGTATACAGTTTTCGAACGGAAAAATAGAATCGAACGGTAAGATTAACGTTACGCAGAACTCGCTAGCGCGATTCGAGGCGATGTTGATGATCGCGCCGGTTGGGTCGCCGCAGGGACGGACTTCGGTCCTCCGTTCCGTGACCGGTGCGTGTTACGAGAAAACGCCTGGCGGGCCGCTCGAATTTACATAATTGGATAACGTTTTTTTTTTTGTAATCGCGCGTAATTTCTCGAGCCTTTATTCTCGTCTTCCGAAAATCCGCGCACGCCATTTCGCAGTGTCTTCTCGCCGCCCCGGTGGTTATCGCAGCACCTTCCCGCAGACGGCCGACCGCATAATGACGTATTGTATTATACGGCTATAAAAGTACGTTACATATATATATACACACACACACGTATAACGCGTTAGAGCATTTGCCACCGCCGGATTCGTTGTTCTCCCGAAAATGTAAAACCGGTTCAAAAGAATACTTTACGCGTCGCCGTTTCGTTCGCGTGGATATTGTGTACGCGTATAACGACGAATAATATGACCTCTGAGAAACCGAACGCCGGCAAGTTATACCACTTCGCAGATGCCCGTTGCAATATTATTCGCCGCCGCTGCAACGCATAATATTACGCGATGCATTCTTAATGATTTCGACGGACGTATTATTATTATTCCGTACGTATTCGAAATACATGAAATGCAAAATGGAATCAAAAATGGACGCGCGAAATTGCGTCGTGTAGGCAGATAGGTAGGTAGGTAGGCAGGCAGGTAGGTAGGTAGGTAGGTAGGTGCTTTGTGTGTGTGTGTATATATATATATATATGTACATACGTACGATGGCGCTGTCGAGTGGTGCAAATATGCGCGCGTGCGCGATTCGAACGAGATTGAAAATCTTACTCCGACCAGTTTCGACGAGACGGCGGACGAGCGTATTTATGACGCGAAGATTTAACGTTTTGTTTACGTTCACGATAAATAGTATAATTATAATCGAATGGCGTATACGTCGAACGCGCTCGTCCTATTACTACGCAACAATATTGCCGGTGCTTTTAATACTGCCGAATCGTTCGTTTATTTTTCGATAAATGAAATTCAAGAAAATAGAGCAGAGAATGAGTGTAGCCGAGGTGAGAATGCTTAGATGGATGTGTGGGGTGACAAGAGAATATAGGGTAGGAAATGAATAAAAGGAAGCGTAGGAGTAGCGTCGATTATGGTTAAAACGAGGGAGAATAGACTTTGATGGTGTTTGGTGTTGTTACGAGGAGAGAACATTCGGTAGCAGTAAGAACAGTTATGGAATTGAGCGTGGAAGGCGAAGACCAAAAAAAAAGTGGTTGAAGGGTTGGTTGAGTGTGATACGGGGACTGCTGGTGTGCGTGTGAATGATGTAGGGTGATCGAGTGAAGTGAAGGTTGAGGACCAAGGTGGCCGACCCCGAATAGCTGGGAGAATAAGGCGAAGAAGAAGATAGGGGCGTGAAATTTGCCGGCGTTACGTTCACGCGCGTAGTAATATCGGCACGGCAATTTTACGACGATTTCGTGTAAGCTAACCGTCCGATAGCGTTGGATTGTGTTTCGCGTGTTCGCCTATATTTCGTAACGGGTAATTAGTCACGCACGTAGTCGGACGGCGTTTTGGAGGGTACCGTTTCGCGGGGCTTATCGAGGAAAATAAAATGTTCTAAATAACGCCTAAAAGGAGAGTGGAACTTGACGAAATATTGTAAATTGTCGTCGACCACCTGTGTTTAACAACGGTGTTTACGGGCATACGTTTATAAAACTACACTCGCGTTTCCGAGCGTCGTCGGTTATTTAAAAAGTCGTACAACGAGTACGGCTGAACGCGGGACAATACTTCCAAAGGTGTTTTTCGTTATTTTTAACAATATCGACGAAAATATTAAAACAAAATTCGAATCGATTTTAGCGTTTTCCCTATCCCGCGTAATGGATTATTCATCTACGGCCGCCGTAAATATTACGCGAACGTAATAATATTTGAATAATAAATACAATTACCGAAAATACATCTCCAATTTTTTCGTTTTAATAATAAACGTCCATCGTAATAATTTATATCTTAATGGCTACGAGTAATTATGGTTTTTTTGTTTTTTGTTTTTAATCGTTCTGCTCGGAGAGCGATCTCTGATTTAATAATTTCATAATAACGATCCGTAACGTTAATTTAATAAGATACTAATTCCTATCGAAATATTATTTAATTACGTTCCTCCGTCGGAATAGTATACGAATAATATACGCGTGTGTGTGTGAATAAGTAATAAACTAGCGACCGAATATTAAAAATACGTAAAAATGTCGAGGGAAACGGGAGAAAAGTAATTAGAAACGCAACGACGGACCGTTTTGTTTATCTACGTATAATTGACGACGGTTCGATAATCGAAAGTGACTACGCGGCACAACAATAATTAAACAGCGGCGGGGCGACCTTCGTATTAATAAAACGCGTCCGGGGGCGTTCGTAACCGTAATTACGTAAGTTACGTCGTTCGCCGAATCAAATTGAACAAAATTTGCGTCCGAAGAACGTCGGGAGTATGGCGCGCGTCCTCTGGACGTGTTCGCTGGTCGTCACCGTCCGCGGATGAAACGTTCGTATTATATTCGGTTCGGAATATATTCGAACGATGCGGGCCCCTGTTAGTAGCAATAATAGTCGATGCGTACAAACGTGTGTGTGTGTACATACATTGGACGGCCACGCTCGGCGCGATATCGTGGACGTTTTTATTTTATATATATATATATTATAGTTTTTTTTTTTTATCGCTTCTATAAATTAAAATAAACATAGACGCGTTTAGATTAGGCGTCTAGACGCTGAAAGGTCAATGCTAGCTTTTTATCATCGTCCGAATATTGTACGTTCAATGTTGCCAGTTCTTTTTTACCGTATATGCGCGTGATACGAGTTCGCGTTAACTTAGCGAGAACGCGCGAAACGATATTATTTTCTCGCGATTATAACGTTAATACACGAGCGTAGAACCTCGACGTATTTTTCGATCGAGGCGGCCGGTTTTCGATTTTTCTCTTTTTACTACTGTCGTCGGCGCGGTCGTTGTCGTCGTGTTTCTTAGCGAACCGGCGTAATTTTCCAACGTTTTCCGCTTACCATGCCGCCGTAACGCCGCGCCGGACGATCGCGGTTTTCGTCGATTCGTTCACGAAAAACCGAAAACGTAAATAACGGGAAAAGCGAACCGCGTTTTCGGGTCCGGCGTGTACGTACACATCGCCGGACGCCCGGCCCGTCGTCCCGCGGTATACACGCGCAGTATAACGGACAAGTAGAACGCGTTCCGAAATGCGCGTAAATTACCGGGAGGGGGGAGGGGGATTTTTCGTCCCTTTCGTTTCCTAGACCTGTTCTCTGGTATCCTGCCGCTGTCGCCGGACGGATCTCGAGTACCTTTTTCGGCGTTTTGATGTACGAGCCGAATTCGTCGAACCGGCGCGGAAGGCGCCGTATTTCGGGCCGCGTAGAAAAAAAAGAAGGGAACGCGACATACATTACGTGTACGACGACCTCGAGTGCTCCTTTCCATTTTCGTTTTTATATTCGGTTATTTTTTCGACGATACGAAACGCGAAAAATGTAATTTGGAATTAGCGGTTTCGCCGAGCACTTCTTTACCCGAATATATTGATTTTCCTTTTTAGGCATTACCACCATTCCGCCGAATCTTCCCCTTCTTTTTAGTTTTTTATTACGTACATAACGACGTAGTTTTGTATACTGTTATTTGTTTATTACGGCGGGGCTTCTCTCCCGGACTTCTCCGTAACCTCTTTAATTTCTTTTCGAAACTGTCCCTTTAATACAAATTCGCGCGTCCAATTCGCCGTACGTTCGTGAACCGCGAACTAAATACAACGTTCGGCGTACGGCCGTTTTTTTTTTTTTTTTTTGGTTTTTTACTAACTCCGAGCGCGAAAACGAAACCGGGGACGGTCTCGAACGTGTGGTGCTTTACCTTCTTTACATAACGCGACGCGGCCGACGCGCGTGCATTCGGAGTAGCGGTCTCGCCGTAAATTTGACGAATATTCCGCGTCGGCGATCGTACCCGTAAATTCCGCTCCGCGTCCGTACGTACATTTGTTACGCGCGTAGGGAAAATCGACGACGGAAAAAAATATTGTCGACTAGTTTTGTTTTTTACTATGTATTTCAATAGCGAACGATTCTAGTTAAACTGGTAATGGCCGATTAAAAAGCAAAAAAAAATTATATATCCACACCAACCGTGGAATATTATTCGTTTTCTAAATAAAATTATCGACTATGAGATCGTACAATATATATATATATATATATTTATATTAAAATTAGTTAATGACCTTAAGAAACATCCTTCGAAATATGTTAAACTAGACTCGTAATAATTGTTAAATATATAATTATGTAAATACTTCGTTATACGTACGATAAATCATTTTATTTTGGATTTTTATGTAGCCACGATTCCCGGGAACCCGGCCGTTTTATTCAATTTAAAATAATTAACAACAATAATTAACCGTCGTTAACGAGAAGTACTACTAGAGCCGTGATTGTGTTTCAGATATTTTCGCGTTCGTATTTATTTATAGAATAGTAAAAATTCTTATCTCCGTACACATCTCGGACATTCGGCTAATTAAAATTAAAACGTAATTATCGAATAGATTTAATTAGCACTATTATTAGAAAACGTTAATCGAAAATATTATCGATATTCGTTATCTGTATATTTCGTTTCGTTCCCGGTACGTTAAATAATAAACGAGCGTACTACAAAATAGTTTATAAACACCGTGTATGATGCGTGTACGGGCCCGTATTACGTTCGAGATGTTTTTGGGCTAAAACGTAGTAGACCGGTGGGCGAGCCCGGGAGGGTGGCCTGTGGTGGTTGTGGTAGGGTAGGGGAGGACGGAACGATTCCGAACCGCCGACGACATATAAACGTCGGACGTAATACGGTGGACGACGTAAATAACGCGAATCGGGTAACGATCGGCGGCGGACGTGTCGGCGAACATTTTGATTACGAGAATGATGTGGGAATGGAGCGTAATTTCGGGAACGATACGAATCGGTCGATTCATATCGGTATGTATACGGCGCGCGTATTTTGAGAACCGCTTAAATCCGTGTGTGACGGCGCGATGCAACCGCGACGAGCCGCATTCACTTTCGAGAGCCCGGACCCACCCATTTTTTTTTTTTTTACTAGAACGCCAGACGTCTAGGTTTTGTTCGTGATGTGTGTGTGCGTGCGCGCGCGCGTATGTGTAGTCTAGACGGAGTAGAATGAATATCGTAATAACAAATAATAATAAAAGTAATAATAATAAATAAATATATATATATATACACGTATAAAAACCAGAACTAGTTTCTCGGTCCGCGTCTATGTTGGCTAGACGTCTGTGCAACGGTCGTCTCCTGCAGCTTGGCGCGCGCATACACACACACACACACACACACACACGTCTACACACCACGGACGCGTGCTCGCTTTTACGAAAAAGAATCGCGTTCGTAGGTCCGCGAGTTCCGTCCGCCGCGTTCGCAATTTTCGACGCGAAATTTGAAAAACGTGAACGTTATAGAGCCGCGAACGGTTCGTTTTTTCTTTTAACCTATAGTCGCGCGTATCACACGCATCCGCGTACGCGTCGTAAAATAACGTTTTAATTATTAATACTTTTTTTTTCTTCGATCCGTCGTCCTTGGTATTTTCGCGTACAGTCTCGTTCGTTCGACCATACGGACGCGTATGTAATATTATTGTTCGCGCGTTTATTTACGTTCGTGCCAACGCCGCGACACTACGCGGCTCTTCGGTCGTTACGCGGTACACGAACGGTGCGGGATTTACGACGGATGCAAACGGTCTCTTTTAGTTCTGTACGTATTCGGTAAGTTCACGTGATCTTGTACGGTAGAGGCATGGGCGGGGTGACGACGTGTCTTTCGGTTCGTTGTGTGGTGTGCCTCCTTGAATTTATTACGTAAAAAAAAAGCACACACACCGACGAGTAGTAAATACGTATTATATTTCTGATTCGTATTTGAAATTGAAACGCAGAAATTCGCGAGTCGATAATTAAATATCGTGTTTTTTATAATATCCGTCAAGGACGCGCCTAGAAAGTTTTTTTTGTTTGTTATAGTTTTTAAAATTTGTGGTTTTACGTCGTAATCGACGAGTTAATTTAATTCTTAAATTCCGAAAAACGTTTAAACAACTTTGTGGAGTACACACACACACACTTATACGCGTGTATATCTTTTTTCGAAAACGAAAATGTACGGTCCACGCGCTCTATCCATAGCCGCCGTCGTAGTTTTCAACGTCCGCGTGCGTACAATTTTCGTTAATTACCGTTAATGGCGAACCGCCGCGAATTCCATATTCCGACGTTAGCGACGTGTATTATATATTCGCGTCCAGAAACATCCCAGGAATAGCGGCGACGGTTGATAATAAAACGCGCGATCGTCGTGTACGAATAAACGGTAGTGAATTCGGTGTTCTCGCCGGCGGTGGCCAACGCGACGTTCCGAGGCCCCGTGTACACGCCGTTTCGGAAACGTCGTAGCCGACATCGGCGGGCTAAAAAACGCGCGTACGCGTTTTCGATAAGGCGCCGCGGTTGCGCAACGGTCTACCGCGGTAGAGGTCACGTTATTATTATATTCGTTCTTACGGTTAAATTATTACACGACTATTGTGGTCGCGCGTCCGCCAAGGTCACCGCGGTTCCCTGGAAGGGTCCGAAACGGTTCGGCCCACCCCGAGAAACGGATTTACGGACATTATCGTTGTATAACGGGCGTGTTCTTTCGGGATTTCACGCGGTAATCGTCTCGGTTTCCAAGCATTTCCCGCCCCTATTCGTGTCCGGCGAAACGCGATATTTCTACATATCGTATATACTCCTCGCGTACGTATTTATATATATTCGCGACGGCGTCTCTGCTGTAGGCAAACATTAGTAAATCTCGTGCCGGGAAATACGCGAATTCGCCGGGCGCCCGGCGTGTTCCCGCCGTTAGCGTCACCGGTAGAATATGCGGCGGCTGCACCTGTGCACGTATCAGTACACGTTAAATATAGTTAATATACCTGAGCGAGTCGGCCAGTTACTGGACACACGTCAAAATAAACGAGGATAAAAAAAGCGCGGGCGCGCTCCGGTCGCGGTTGGAATAAATATACATAATAATCACGCGCGCGCGCGTATTATTATTATTAATCAACGGCACCGAGGTTGGGTTAGGTTATGGAGATCGTCGTCGTCGTCGTCGTCGTCGTCGTCATAATCGCTCCGTCGATCGTCTATCCCGTTTAATGGCCACGGACGTCGAAATAATCGCGTTAGCGCGCGTCAAAAATGCAAATGCGACCGTCGTCGGTTCTCCCCTGGTCGGGGGACTCGGTGATTTACGACGGTAACGTTCGTCCAAACATTCCGATAAACGGCCGCGTCACGGTTGGCCGTAAACAACCGGCGACGGGGTTAGACCTCCGCGCGATTCGTTTTCGCCATTTTCCGCCGCGCCAAGTTCCTTTTCGGTGTTCGCGTGTCCCCTCCCCTCCCCCTATGTTGCGCGTTATATGGCACGTTGAATAGTGGCGGTTATAAACGTCGCGGGGTGTCGTCCGAAATTCCACGCCGAACGACACGTTTTTGTTTTTCATGTCCCGAATACGCGGTACGCGTTTTCCGGGCAAATTTATTTAGCCCGTCGAACGACCGAGAATTTCGCGAAAACGTTTCGAAAAACGAGTTCGTCGGTACGAACGATTTTCGACGTTCCGTTACGTTATAACCGAGTTTCGTTATCATCGTTGCCCCGAACGATTATTACGGTTTTTCTTTACCGTACGTCCGACTAATTGTTACGGTCGAACGTAATTCGTTTCCGTTTAAACGTTTTACGACTGGCCGCGCGACGATATCGTTAACGAAATCAATTCTTATTCGTACGACGGCCGCCGGGCGCGATACGTATTAATTAACGTAATTAAAACGGCGTATATCTAAAAAAAAAAAAAACTGAGATTTTACGAGTTGGTTATCTGCGTCCAACAAACTATGATTGGAACGCGCGTGTGTTTTTATCGGCGGTACTCGCGAACACGGGTCGATTGTGTTTACGGGCGAAATTAGCGAGACGCGCGCGCGATTCCGATTTATCGATCGGGCGAAAGTAAATCGTGTTCCGTGAACGACGGCCACCCGTGTCGGTACCGAATACGTTTCGTTCGTAACGCGTTCGTTTCGTCGATAAAAATCGGTCGCCAACACCGCCGTACAGCCCCTCTGCCCCTGTGTTTGTTGTTACGCGGCGAGCGATTTGTTCGCGATAAATCGTCGCGCGCCGCTGCCGCGGCCAAATCACGTTGGCCGCGAATTGTTTGCCGCCATCGTCCAACGTGTTACCGCCATCGTCCGACGTGTTACCGCCGTTGTTGATCGTCGATCGAACGGTATTTTTGTCTTTTATCGTCGTCGCCGGCCGGAAAATCTTTCGCCGTTGTTGATTTTCGTTATTATCGTCGTCGTTCCGCGTTGTTTTTCATCCGGTTTTGTGTATTTTTCCTCGCGTTTTCCACGGCGTACGCCGTCGCCGTTGTTTACACGCGGCGAGACCCGTGTTTTTAATCGTAAATATTCTTTATATTCGCTCTCGTTTTAAAATGCGCGCACGCCCCGCGCGCAGGGACGGCACCGTGGTGGGATGGGCGGGACGGGCGGGCCGGGTCGGGGCGGTACACGTCGGGGGAAAGGATGACGGTAATATTTGGGCAAACATCGCGGGCACGCGGCATTCATTTACATCCTCCCGGCGGTTTTTTATTGTCAGTATTGATTTTATTTCCCGCATGACTAATCAGAATTAGAAGGATAAATTGAACTCCTCCCTCGATGCAACGTTACAAATCCCTTGAGTTAAACTGCGAATTTAAAGTTTCGATCCGGCACACATCCCTTCGCTCTCTCGGCAGCCCCAGCCACTCGTACCAACCGATTTAGTTCGGGGAAAAAAAAATATATAAATATACACGAATATATTTATAACGCGACCGCCGCTGCCACCGCGGCGACCGCGCGTCGTCCTACACGTATATTGCCGCTGTTGTCTCGCACGCGCAACGTACGAACCGAACGATTCGCGGTCATTGTTCGGATATTCGAAAACTAGACGGAACGACATACACGCGGCATATTTCGACGGCGATTTCGCCTTTTCCCGAAATGTTAACCACCGAACGTGGTTTGTCGTCGAAACATCTCGATCGCGGGTGGCCCCGTAAATAGGTATTTACGTTATGTTTGCCGGCTTTAGGTCGTCGAATTTTATTCGAACAAAACGCGTTTCGATTATACGTACGTTCCGCGTACGCTAGGGCCGCGACTCCTACTCGATATATACGTCTCATTTTTCAAGAACGTTGATTGCAACGATTTCCGTGTATTGTCTCCCGTAAGTAGATCTATGGGCATATATATATATATATTAGTCATAATTTAATACCGCGCGAGACGATATCCGAGGGTGGTGGGGGCTTAACCCTTATCCCTCTTCCGTATAGTCACAAATACAATATGGCTGTGACGTTACGACAAGAGGAGGAGACCGTACGTTTATATTTTATACGCGCGCGCGTGTGTGTGTGCGTGCGCAAAATCCCGAGTCGTCGTAAATATAATATATATGTATACGACCCGTAAAAGTGAAAGATCGGCGTATGGTAATACGTTAATATTGATCGTCCGTTGTATTTGCGGAAAAAGAGAAAGATGTCGCTACCCGAGCACGTGTGCGTGCGTGCGCGCGCGCATGTGTGTGTGTGTACGTACAGAACTCGCGCGAATAATTTTTGGCCGTCGCGCCCCCGGAGTGTGGAACGTTTCGTAATGCGTACGTTCCGTTTGTACGCGTCGAGTTTTTCGTCGCGCTCGATAATTTCGCCGTTTCAATGTTCGGTAACGACGAAATTTAACGCGCCTATGTGCGTGCGTGCGTGTGTGTGTGTCGCGCGCGCCTGCGTACCGACCTTTACGGAAACGTTACGCGAAATCGGCGTACCCCGATATTCGGGGTACATCCCCCCCACCCGACGTTCGGGCCGAGTTTTGTCGAACTCGATTATTGCGTTCGAGTTCACCGTGTTTTGGGCGTATAATTCGCGCGTATACGCGAATACGTAAATATAATATATACAAACAGACAGGGAGATCGAGTGAATTTTAGGACGGACAAGAAAAAGATCGAGACGAGGGTGGGGAGGAGATGGGGGAAACATGGCCGATGATTCCCGAGCGCCCATTTTTAATTATCGAATTCGTTTTTACGCGCGTACACACAAAAGTGTAAAGGACTAATCGTTATTGGCAACCTTTCAGAAAACCGCCGCGAAAGCCTTTCAAACACGCACAGACACACACGCGCGCGCGTGTATACATTTATTTATTTATATACGCACAAATAACAACAAAAATGGCCGCATATAACTCCGCTTCCGCGCTTGCCACCGCGGCCGCGGCAATGTATAGGAGCGCGTGTTGCGCGTAGCGCTCGCGGGGCCGCGCCGTCGTTTGTATAAACCGCGAAATAATTTTTGAACGTATATACGGAGGATTTTAATAACGAACAAGGTGTAACGGGAGACCATTTTAGATTTTAATGCGATTATCCCTATGGCAACACAGCCGACGATATTCGCTCTGCATGAAACTTTTAATGCTGCGTAAAAGGGTGGCGGCCGTGGAGCTCGCGGGGGTGGTGGAAATACTGTAGCTGGCGCGCGCGTGTGCGTGTGTGTATAGTGTGCAGACGGTGCAGCCGTGGCGGTGGTGGCTGGGGTGGTGGTGACGACGGTGGAGGTGGTGGTGGGGGTAGGCTCCTCCGGTTTGATTTTCATTCCCCCACACTTTCGGGAATTCTCTTAAAAATATACCTATAATTTTGCATCGAAAGTTTTCCCCGTGTCAGGGAAAAAAAATAATAATCGCGTTTTCTTCTATAACGTTATATATATATGTGTGTGTGTGTGTGTACGTCACGAGTTGGTCGTGTTTCTCTCGCTCGCCCCCTCGCGCCAAAAAAAACAAACGAAAAGAAAAACCGTTTCCTAAACGTGGTCGCATTCCGATAATCGCGTAAAACACCACCCGATTCCTTAAAGTAACGACGGTCGAAAAAGTACAATTCTTCTCGAGTTTATTAATCGTCTATTATTTTCGTACGTGTACGGTTACATACGCCCCCTCCCCTTCCACCCGTCATCCCGGAAACGTGTTTCGTTCAACCGCGTGTGTTTTACGCGTCGAAAAATTGCCGTTTTTTATATACGCGCGCACGTTTAATAATTAATACGAATAACCGTAGAGTAACGGTATAAAAAATATTATTTCGAAAAACGTTCTCGTTAATAAACCGTTCACGCCCTAAACGGACGTGTTTATACGCGTCTTTTGCCAATTCGTCGAGACTATTACGTAACGACCGCGTGGCGTAATTTCCAATACATTTGAGCCGAATATTCGATCGTTCTAATAGAGAACATTTCCGTCTTTCAGAAACTAGTTCTTTTACACGGATATAGGACACGGCGATTATTTACGCGCTCGGGGTACGGAAGGTTATTTGTACGTAAATTATAACGACGCGTTTAACAAAATACGCGACGTTCGGGTAGAGGCCGCGTTAACGTTCGATTTCGATATTTGCCGAATAGAAATTTCAAAATATTCTGATATTGGCGTCGCCCGTAACAGCGCGGTCGCGTCGCACCTGTTCGGCGGCGCACGTGGACCGGATGGGGTACTTTTACGCGCTCGTCTGCGCCCCGTTCCACTATCGTAGTTGGCGAATTTTCGATAAACCGTCGCGCGTTTATATAAACGTTTCGAACATCGGCGGATCAAAGTCCGTTAATAAACGCCGACCGCGTCGTACGTTGTTTACATAATTCGCGGGGTTATCTGCGCGAAAATTGTCGTTCGTTTTATTGGACGCCGTCCGTGCCGACGTTGATTAACCGGGTTTTGTTTTTACGGTGTACGCGCGATCTCGTCCGGCAAACTAATGACGATAACAATTTCGAGCGCGCCGCCGACGAAAGGGTTTTCGATACCGCCGCGGTACCAAATAAATTCGGTGTGTTACCCGTCCGTCGTCGGTTGTTACGGTACGAACCAAGTACGCCCGGTAACCGAACGGGAACGCTTTCTTTCACCTGGCGGTAAACGTCCGGGATGGTGGCGACGATAGACCTCCGTGTATTTAGGCGGTTGGCTATTTAATCCGTGACCGCGTCGTCGAACGTCGCGCCGGAAACGCGACGACGAAACTCCCTGTATTATTAATTACGCGAGTTTTACGATCGCGGAACGATTTCGTCCGCACTCGTGGCGCCCGTACTATTCGTACTAATCGTTTCGACAATCCGGCGTCCCGTGTGACGCGTTTAGAAAATCGTCGACGTCTCGGCGTAACGTTTTTTTACCGGGTGCGGTAAAACGGTCAGTGGTTACCGTTTTCCACCCCGTTTATCCCGGAGGAACCGTCGTCAGTAAGTGCGGCGTCGCTACGAATACCGGTATAGGTTTCCCGACGTCCCTGTATCGTGGTCGAAATTCGCGTTAAACGCGTCGGGTCAACGCTATTAAGCACCGTCCGAATAAACAAGGGACGCACGGTCCTAACCTAACGGACCGGGTCGAGGTCCGTGTCCGGCGGATGATTGCCGATCGGGTTTTCGCCGTCGGGGCGGTGTAAACACACACAAATTTCCGGCAAAGAACGTTGCCCACCCCAAAGAAGAAGACACCCGTTTCGTATTTCCGCGAGCGTCGTTTTCCCGATTTCGGAACGACACTCGCCGTAAACAACGAATCGTCCATTCGCGCCAATTACGTTTTCGCGTTTACGGGCGGACATTATTAGTTACTACACCGTTATTATTTCGTCGTAGTAGCGAACCCGCCGCGCGTTCAACGCCGTTATTCGGGAACGTAAACCGCCGGTTTATTTTCGGCCGATTATCGCGTTCGGGAGACTACCCGGGCGCGCCCGCGGATCGTTTCCGTGAACGGTAATCCGCCGCGGATTAAAACGCGCGTACGAACAACAATAATACGGCGACGTTAATTATTAATCGTCGTTCAGACGGCGAGAAACGGGAAAGAATAGCGCGGAAAATAATACGACCGTTTGTCGGACATCGCCATAGACGAGACCCCCGCCCCCCGCCATCGTTACGCGCGCGTATAATATTTATGTATTCGGATAGGACGCGTGTATAATTGGAGCGATTAATCACGTAATCGGTATCGTTCCCCGTCCGTTCGGTGGGTAGTCGGAATTAAAATTATTCGGGAACGGCAAAAAAAAACCCGACGGTCCGCGACACGCGGTTTTCTATCGCGCGACGCGTGGCCGTGCGTATTTATTTCAATTGTCTTGGTTGGGGGGGGAGGAGGGAGGAAAGAGACGGCCGAACGATGGCGTGGAACAAATGGTCCGAGTCTCGTTTACGGTAGTGTCGATCAAGCGTGTTTCGATCCTTTTGTGCCCCCCTCCCCCCTCGCGCCGGGTCGTTTGCGCGTCGAAAAGACGTCGGTTGCCGGATTTCTCGTCGGATTTCGAAGCGTACAAAGCACAGGTCGAGACATTTCGTCGGTGTAAACTCGCGCACGCGCGGTGTCGATACGGGTAAACGGGACGTCTATTAGTAATTTGTCGGCGGACGGGTGGTGGTGGCGGTAGGACGCGTAACGAGGAATTCGTGAAAACCAACGCGAAACGACGGGAGCGAGCGAGACGGAGTGAATTCGTCCGACCGGTCGCCGTCCGGGGTCCTCTCTGGGCGCGCGCGCGCGCGCGGGAGTCGTTTACGTGTGTGCGCCCGAGCGCTACGGATATGTTGGCGTACACGAGGAGGACTAGTTGCGCGGGGTTCGGTGATAGGAGGGAGGTGGTGCGACGCGCGCGCGCGCGCGCGCAATCTGCGAGAAGGAACTGGTTCAAGATTTCGTTGCACCGACGAAAAAAAAATAAACACCGTCTACATGACAGTTTGCGTTTTGATGCAACGCAAGTACAACCAGTTCGCGAATATTATTATTATTCCTTAATTTGCGCACCGTTTAGTTTTGTTCCGTTCGTCGTCCGCGAGTGTGCGCGCGCGCGCCGTTTGCAAAATATCTACGCCGTCGTCGTCGTCGCGTTTTAACGGACCGTCGTTATTATTTTAATATCGAATTCGTAACCGATTACGTTTCCGTGCGCCTTTGTCGTCTATTACAAACATTTTCTTCCACCGACCGCTCCAAATTTCGCTCCGGCGCGTCTTTGACCGCTTTTTACCTAATCGCGGCGGGCGTCCGCGGTCCCCGTAATTTCCGGACCGGTCATCGTCATCATCATCACCATCATTATCACGACGACGACGACGACAACGAAGGCGGCGGCGGTAGTCGCGTATCGTCCGCGTGCACCATGACCTGCCGATTTCCCGTCCGGCCGCATCATCCACTACCGACGACGGGTAAGCCAACCGACCGTAATTTTATCGTCCGTCGTCGCGACGAGGACGACGGCGGCACGCCTCCCCTGCCCCACCGCCGGGTTGCGCGCGGTAGGATCAATTTTCGCGAGACATTGTTCGCCGACGTGCGAGACGCGCGCGCCCGTAAACCGAAATCGTAAACGAACGCCATCCCGCCGGTTTCGTTGTTTATCGTTGCGCGCGCACTTTTTCGTCGCCCCGGTGTAATTATCCCGTTCCCGTGTAAACGACCACTTCGCCACCGTCCCGCTTCCGATCGGCGATTACAATAATATTATTACGTCGGCAAGGCTCTCTCGGGCGCATCGCCGTACCGATATTCCCACAATGTTCTCCCCGTCACCGGATCGTTTATCGCGAATCATCGTCCGCGTTCGGACCGACGCGTAATAAACAATCGCACGACGAAAACCGATCGCGGGCATTAATTGACGACGAGCGGCGGTGTGTCGCGTACGGACGATGTAAAAACGTTAAATACGACTTACGCTATTCGGCGGCTACTGCTCGGTTTGTGCGCGAAAAAAAACGTACCCGAGGAACGTTTTATATTGTAAATAGTAGTAAAACAAGTTAAACTAGTCGAACGAACGGTACATTAAGTAGGTAGCCGGCGACGCGCTATAAGATGTATTAATTCGATCGTGGTACATTGTAGATCCGAATCTGTACGTGGACGATATTCGCGATTATCGGCATCGCCGCCGTAAAACTATTCGGCTATTAGTGACGGTTGACGAACAAGAGCCTGTATCTCGTGCATGCGATCGTCCCGACGATCGTTTTTTTTTTCGGATATTCCGTAATTTCGGGTTATTCGTAATTTTTTTCATCGTCTTCGGAACACCGTACGTGCGCCCGGCGAATTCTCTTAATTAGCGGTCGTGTGTGTGTATGTAAATCGTTCCGGTCCTCGGATTCGTCCGTTCGCGCAGAAATCGTATTTTTTCGCCCCGAATCGGTTTTTTTTTTTTTTTATTACTCGGAACGCGCGCGACGACAACAATTCGGTAATTGTTTCGTAGACGCGAGAAATCGCCTAACGGTTTCGCGTAAACCACGCGTACGGTTATTCGATATTATTTATGCTCCGTACGATGTAGTACGAGGCGCGCGCGCGTGCATTTTACCAGTTCCCACACGGCGCGCAATTAATATCGCGAAAAAAACGAACCCGGCGACGTCGGTAAAAAATATTACGAGCCGATATTTCTCGTCGTATATCGAGTTACGCGTCGTTCGCAATACACACACACACACACACACACACACACGCACGCGCGCCCGCGCGCACATATTATAATATATCCTTATAACGATTTTGTCAGTCCGATGGGGATTTCGGGGGTTCGTCCCGGGAAAATGGCGATACTCTTCTATATAATACGTTTCGTACGTATATGTACACATATAGACCCTTTACTCGGGAGAATTGCTTAAAAACAACCGACGGAATTATAATAAAACGACCCGGCGCGCGTATAACTCTTCAACGTGTACAGACGAATGGTCGGCATACGCGCGGTTCCGAATATTCCGATTTTAACGGGCCGCCGAAAGAAACGTATTTACGCGCGCGAAAATTTTCAAAAAAAAAAATTATTTCGGGACGTCCTCTCCCTCCTCCATCCCTCATCCCCGAACACCCGTGAACGTCGACGACTATTCATTCACACGGCGTGTACCGTTCGGCAATTAGATACGTCGCCGGAAGAATCCGTTAGCGGCCAATGTAAAACGTAATCGCGTAAAACGCCCGACGATCAAACCGAATTATGTTCCGTTCCGACTACGGAGTCGCGGTTTATTGTTTAAAAAAAAAAAAAATGTCGCGATCCGATAGACGTTCTGGCCGTCGTCATCACGGACGCGATTGGGTCTTTAAACACAACGGACGAGGCGTTGCCGTTTCCTATTGTCCGATTTTCTCCGATCGGTCTCGGCGGCCACAAAAAAAAAAAAAAACGATCGGACGGCGAATGGCAGAATAGACAGAAAAACACGTCCCCGGCCAAACGGCGCGTACGGTAAAATACCCGTGATTCGTGGTACGTTATTTACGTCCAGTTGTTTCGTCTATTCGTCCGCGCGTCGTGTTCGATGTATATATATCGCGTCGATTCGCGAACCGACAAATGGTCGACGCCAAATGTTTATAATACGAACATCCTCGATCGACTACGCCGTTTACGAAACGTGACGACGTTACAGACGGCCGAGGACAATGCCGAAAGACGGCGTCCGATGTGCACTTTCGAAATCGGTTTAACCGGACGTCGTCGTTACTGGCGCGTACACGGCCGAACGGGGAAATGCCGAGAACCGAAACACCCTTTTCGAAAACGAGTCGTCGTACGGGACGGACGACGCGACAACGGGCTAATAGCGATAAATTATTGTGATCGGAAAGGCGGTAAACATGGATACCCATGGGGGGGGGGATTGATATTGATCGAATAAGAGCGAGACGCTCGATATAAACGCACGTAATGCACTTGTTGCGCACGTTCGATACGCGGCGCGTTTGATTTAACTCGTCCGCCGGATAGATTTCCGGCAACGGAACACTCGACGTTCGGTTGGCGCGCGTGTGTGTGTGTCGTAGAATCGTCGTAGTTTCTTAGCGAAAAATCGCGCCGGTCAGATGGGGAAACAATCGCGTGCTCGAAGTGGGCCGACGGACGCCCAAGCGTCCGAAAATTACCTAGGAAAAACGTCGTTCCGAAACAAAATTTTTCGCCAAGCACATTTCGTTCGTTCGCGTTCCGTTTAAACTTTGATTCGTACGATTGCGCGCTTAACGATGGCCATGTGTGTGTGTGTAGACGTACGTGCGTTCGCAGCCGATTCGCGCGTTACGTAACCTTTTTTTATTCATTTATTTTACGTAGAAAAACGTACCGGGAACGTGTATAGTTGCTACGCGCGCGTCTTCATACCGCGCCGCACGGTCGTTGTTTTCAATAAGCTTGTTTGACCGAAAACTATTCAAGTTTTACAGTTGTCAAAAGAAACGACGAACGGTACAATTTATATTACGCGCGTATTAATTTATTTCGCGACCGTTTTCAGCGCGCGTTGGCTTGTACGCGATAAGCGTTATTATAATTCGACGGCGGCGTGGAATTGACGATTTCATTCCGCGGGAAAACGTTAACGCGCGATATTTTTTTATTCGTCGTTTCGAAATTTTACCCGACGGACGGATTGTACGATATCCAAGTAAATTGCGCAGTCGTTCGGATCGTCGTCGACGGAACGCGTGTCGTCGCCGTCCGGAACCATTATCATCGTCACCGAGTGGTTTCGTCCGGCACGAACAACGGCCAGGGGAAAAAAATATCCGACGAATAATAATCGTCGTCGATGGGGAACCCCGAACAACGAGCCCGCTTTGTTCGAAACGTACGTCGTCGACTACATATTCGCCACGCTTCTTTAATCTCT
>JAIPRN010001264.1:0-50105 GCA_025469175.1 Geopemphigus sp. TES_GeoC_2020 | reverse complement strand
AATTTATATAATATAACTAATTTATTACATGCAGATACTGACACGTTATACGCGTTTATATAAATATTCTACTATTCAGACCCGAATCAATCGCGAATGGTCTGATTTTACCTGTTCGCATACGCACACACACATATACATAATATATATATAGTTTTTACTTAAATCTTTGGTAGCCTGACGATACTCATCGTCTTCAATGGGTAGCAGAGGCCGGTTTGCTGTAGCAATTCACGCGATCCGTTCAGGATATATTACACACACGGTCGTGTTTCACTCGTCGTATAAGTATATATATATATATATGATTATACACGCGTGAACATTGAGACGATCGCGCGTAGATCGCGTGCAACACGAAATATATATATTTATATATAGTGAGGTAGCTGATGGAAATATCCGATTATCTCCGAGATCGGTCTATGGTCGACATTCAAGAAAGATTGGTTAAAAACTTCCGTCCAACTACTTTTATAATATATATGGTAGTCGTTGAAATCTAGTCTGGAGCAATTTGCCGCATAATCGGAGGTGACCGGCAGTCATCGCGCAGGTGCATAACATTTATTTTAATAAAATATTAAGACTAGCTGAGGGTATCGCGTAATAACCCGTGTGATAATAATTATAATTATTATTGTCTTTGATATCGTTTTCAGCTCACTCTCACTCCCTCCAAATTTTCTCGTTATTATTTTGTAATATACGTGCATCTTGCGTGCACTACAAAACCGGTACCGCTCGACGGGCAAAGAAACATGCGATTGAATGCAACGCGCAATGTTTCGCGCGGACTTAAAACGTCCCCTTAGGCGCAGAATAACTTCAGCGGTCTCCCAAGTATCTATATTATTAATACGCGCGTGTAATATGTGAAGCGGCGTGGACTTCTCGACCTTGGCGTGCGTCGAACAGGTGCAGCAGGCTGAGTTTCATCAAGACTTTCCTCTCTTCATATATGTATATAATGCGTGGTGCGAAAATTCTTGTCAAATATTAAATACTTTTCAGTTTTCACGTTGTACATATTTATTATATACTAACATTTTATTTAACATTTTTTTGATACTTAAAAGATTAAGATAATTGGATTAATTGAAATTTTAAATGTCTTTCAATCGTTTTTGTCATTAAAACGATCCGGAAAAAAAGTGCTCGATGAAAACGAAAAGTATAAAATTATTTTTTTATATATACGTTCATTTGACAATATATTATATATAATAAAATAGATAAATAAATAAATAAATATATATATATAAAATAAACAATGATAAGCTTTTAGTTCAAATATTGCAGAATAAACCACATAGATGAGAACGTTGACCTACTGTTTAAAAAAATATAAAAGATACTTGAAAATTAATATACATGAAAAAAATAACATGTATCCCATTTATTATTATTTGTCAATCTGAAGGAAATACGCGTCTTTATTTTAGAGAGTATATAATATTATATAAAGTGGTATTACATTTAACGGGACGTGATATTTGAACCTCATAATAAACAAGGATACTTTATTTATAAGGCAATAAAATAGATTATTTTGTAATAAACTAACGTGTTACGTTTTGAATAATATGCTGTTTGATAAAAATATAATATTAAAATACGTGTTATCGACCCCAACGACTTTACATTATATACGAATGAAAGACATCTCTGTTTTCTCGATGTAAAATTTAAGTATAAATGTGGTACACACACACACACACACATATATATATATATATATATATAAATATAATATTTTTATCGTTGATTTTACGAATCAATTACAATTTACACCTATATGTGGCATGTCCAATTTGACCCAACCCAAAGTCCGGCGGCGAATTTTTACGATTTTTATTCGATTTGTATACATTAATAATACAAAATAAAAGTAGATACACTGGTCAGTGGCAACTATCAGTTTTACGACTTGGATGATACAAAACAGTTATTTGTTACGTTCTCATTGTGAACTCAATTTATTAAATACCACATATTCGAAAATGAGACGTCATCATGTCATTAAGAACTCTAATATCATAGACTTATACAAAAATAATATTCTCGTAATTAATGTTTTTTATGTGCTTGCAGGAAAAACCACATAAATGTACATTGTGTGCCAAATCATTTCCGACACCCGGTGATTTGAAATCTCATATGTACGTGCACAACGGGTCATGGCCTTTTAAATGTCATATCTGTAACAGAGGGTTCAGTAAGCATACCAATCTGAAAAATCACTTGTTCCTGCATACCGGTAAGTGAGTTATAGATTTTTTTATTTTTTATTTGTAATAGTATAACAGGCCATCTAAGTGGTACATCTATCCATCTATTAGTATATATGGTAGATATGAAAATTGACATGACTAAATGTTATGTTAATTGATAGATAAACGTAGAATAAATTTATCAGTCAAAAACATAAAAAATGATGAAGCATATGAGTTTTATCTACCGTCGATTTCAATACTTACGTTATAATATGTTATATAGTTTAAGTACCTAGTATACGATTAGACGATTATTGCCTCTGTATATATATAATATACCTATGTATATAATATACATATATAAGTATGGGTATACCGGTCGTAGAAATTTCATTATGTCAGAAAATATCCGCCTTAAGCGATTAGTATTTTTATTACGATTATTATTTCTTTTATTTTTCGAAGATGCGACAGGCACACGCATATACTTACTGCGTATATAGCCGCCGTTGTTGTTCAGGTAGGCGGTCGTCATCGTCGTCATAACTTGGACGGGATTTCGGGATCTAATGTTTTTTTTTAATCCCGCGTTAATGGAATTCATGTTTTTGCTTCCCATTATGCGTCTCCCCCTCTCACACACACAAGATAGAAGTCGAAACTCCTTTTCATATAATAAATTCGTTGACATGGGCATGTATACTTATATAGGTAGGCAGTTATAGTCTATATAATAATGCTTCCGGCGCGTCCCAAAGTGACGAGACCGGGTTTGCCGCTTGCACCGCTATCTCCGTTGTTATTATACGGTGGTCGTCAGTGGCTGTAACAGTAGCTTGAGCAACCGTCAATATGATATATATATAGACTTGTATATAGTATAGGCTACGCGAGAAGAGTAGTATGTTTTCGACTACTGAACTTTAGTGGTACATGTACGTCAGTTGAATATACAGACTAGTATTTTTATATAGTTATCATTACTTTAAAAAAGTTTAACAACTTTTTCCTTTATTGTATTATTTGTTGTTTTTCGATATTGATGTTGTAATTAGAATCAACAGCATGTCCATCTAACGATATACCGAGAAACTTTCCGATAACCCGATGCCCTTTGCTTCACTTCACTGTAACCAAGTCTTTAAATTTGTATTCGAGGAAAGTTATTTAGAGCAATTTTATACAAGTTTGAGCCTAAACTCCACCATATGTTTGATATAAAGTGACACAAATTATGTTTATTATTATTATTATTCGTTGTTTTTTTTTGCGAGTAATGTATATTTTACTCGTATATTTGATAAATTACGCGTTTCATTGTTATTTATTGTAATATATACCAAATTTTGTTATTTGAAATTTGAGACTAATACTCAAATAAGGGCCACTTTTCACAAACTGATCCCATCCTACACGGAAATAATACATTTTGTCCACCCGATAATAATATATACTTATTATAATGTATTATTAGATGCATTTTGACAAGCTACAACAATGGCAGTAATCTAGAATTCCATGACTAGTCATCAGTACGCCCGTATTGTTCACCAAATATAACTGCACTTATTGCTAGTTTCATTCTAATTATATAATAATTGAACATATTGTGAAATCAATATGAATATATCTATGTTGGCACAAGAAATTAAAAATATATATTCGCATAAAGACCAATAATATAGCCATACAGAAATACATGCTCATTTTATTAAAAATTATTGCAATGCCTTTAAGGCTTATGGTTTTTTTATTTTTAAGACATTTATATATAGTATACATATGAATAAAAACCGTGTAATAGTCTTCCTTCGATCATAATATTGTATGATAAACGTGCAGTTATAAGCCATATTTATATTATATATAAAATTATAGAATGTGAAAAACTATATATAATATATTATGTATAAAGTATGCATTAATATAATAATACAAAATTTATATATATTGTATATATTATAAATACTATAAAAATTAATGATTTATTATTATTTATATACTTTTTTTTAAATGTACTCGTTCTAATTTATTTTTAGTTTTTTTTTAATTTATAAATATATGGCATATAATTTATATGGCACTTTAGCTGATTTAAAATTACTGAAATGTAAAAATGAAATACCCGATTGCACGCTTTTATAATAAATAACAATATTTTATTTGTTAAATGTAATTTTTATGTTTTTCTATGCGAAGCAAATTAGCTAAAAATCAATTCCTAGATTTTCGATTTCTTAGTTGTGTATTTTAGTGTAAATGCGTATATTTCTACAATAATTACGTGCCTATAAGTATTGAAACTATCATTTCTTAATCGTGCTTTTATTGACATATATTTATATTTAACAATATGATATATAAGATTTCACATATGACTAACGACATATATATATATTTATTTATTACCAACTGATTCCAAATACTACAACTTTAAAACCAATATTATTTTTTCAAATATTTTTATTACATTATTATGTTATTGCTATTTTAACACATATTCTGCATGTGTGTATGTATATACCTGAAAGATTGACAAGGCGGAATGCAACAAATTGTTTCAGAGCACCAACAATTACCGACATAAAGTTGCGATGAATTACACACGCATATTATACACATATTACACGTATATTTATATTGCACAAACGATTTTAAACTTGGTTTGATATATAAAACACTATTAATATATTTTATATATTACCCTCCGGCTCGTCGCGGTATACGATACTCATTAAGTAGAATACAGATATATGTAGTTTAGACCTTGACACTGCAAACAGGCGCGTGTCAGTTTTCGAGGGCACACCGTACATATAATATACAATATAAACACGCTATTATGTACATCAGTACGTAATATGCCTTAACGTTTAGCATTTAAACTCGTTCTTGAACTTGAACGAACAATTTTTTTCCGTCATACTTTGAAATTAAATTTCATTATCTATATGTAATATTAGAATATGAAAACGGAATGTATAGTATTATTTCAATAATATAATTTACTTAGGATTATCTTCCATGTATATTTATTTGTACACCAAAATTTTTTATTTTTTTATTTTGTGGTTTGGGTATCAGCTGCTACCGTAAATTTAGACTCATTATTGTGGTCAAATATGTAACAAAATATATAGCTGTGAACAGTTAAAATATACAATTTCATTTCTAAAATAATTTTTAATTTATGAAATTCATAAATGCGATCCAGACCAATTTTATATTATATGTTTCACTTATATTACACCGTTACGCGCCGTTACGCACCGTTATATACCTAATCGAGTATATTTTTCTCATTAAATAAAAATAAGTTCCACAAAACATTCAAGACACATTATATACACGTTTATATATCCATATTAAATTAAGTCGTTAATGGTTATCATTACTCGTTTTTCCAGAAAATTAAATAGTTTATTCACTGTATACCGTATAACAGACTATAAAATCCAACCAGTTTCGTAATTAATAAAAAAAGAGAACAAAACACTTATACAATATTTTAATATTAGGAATGCCAATTTGATTAATTTATTGTCCTTTAAATTTTTTAAGAACCTACTTGAAAAGTAGAACAATAATATGTATATATATAATAATGGTATATATATACCGTTATTGTATATTAAAATTCAAATGTGTTGAAACATTATTCAAACCATTTTTGTTTAAATCGAACACTCGGAGGATGAATTATTAATTGTATAATATATCATTTTAATTAAACAGAACAATAAACGAATTTATTGTACTTGTATATTTAAAAATAATTCTAAACAAAATAAAGTGCAATCTTTGAAAAAATAACATTGTGTATAAATACTTTAAATAGCTGGAATCTAGTAAACTTATAACAGTATAAATAATAGACATGTATAATTAACTATTATCTAACAATAATTAGATATCGGCATTTTATTTTTTCAAAACCATATTTATATCTTAAATATATAATTATGTGCTGTACAAGGAGTGTCTGGTACATACCTTTGTAAAAAAAAGTATCTTCTAAAATAAGTATTTTAAATATGATAAAAACAATGTTAAAAGAAAATTGGAGTTTATTAATAAAATGTGTTAATTTTTTATATTTATATTTACCATGATTATAACATTTCTGTTACAATTGCAGTGATCGACAAATGCAGTTTAAAAATAAGTTTAAGTTAATTAAAATTAATTTTTTTGCTGTATGAGGAATAATATACTAATATTATTAAAACGGAATTCGTATACAAGCAGTAGTCGATTTTTATAGAGCATTAACATGACATAAAAAGTTCACTAATAATAAAAATATTCATTAATGTTGTATTCAAATCGAATACAAAATAATTCTATTAAAAGTACGTTGTTGAATATTTAAGAATGAAAATATATAAATAAATGCACTCAAATAACTTTAATTTATGTTTTTCAACACAACAGAAATATGTATTTTTTAAATATGAAAATTATTCCCCTTTAAGAGCTATTTTAATATAATATTTTACACAATATTATTTAGATCAGAAAAATCTCCTAAATCGGAATGAAATTGTATTATTTCGTTTTTATTTTACTATCTCGTTTATGAATTTTAATTTAATTACGCCACTCTATAGTTATAAAATATTTAGTGCACCATCTACCTATATTTCAAAAAAAAATATACATATATGTAGGTTTATATGCGCTTATTTTATATTTTATTATTTATTATTATGCCAAGTTTTCTATTTCAATTTACTTAATGATCTTCTTTGATTAAAAAGAAACACTGCACACTACAACTCAACCGTGGCGGCGTATGGCAACCTGGTGAGAGTACGATCGTTCTTGGCCGCCAACAATGTGCTCCCCCCCGCGGTGGTGCCCTCCTACTGTAAATCATGTAATTTCTTCTAAACGTTCTCCAAAGAAAATTAGAAAGAAAAAACCATCGACAAGAAGGTGTCTACAAGATCATTAATCTTGCAAACACTTCCACGACTCAAAACAGAATTTACCATTACACCACGTATATAATACGTATATAATGTATACAGGGTGATTTTTTGAAACAAGAAGATATCTTAGAAAAAATATATAATTGTTATTATAAAAATTTGATTTTGAGAACTATTTTCATATTTTTTTAATTTTTATATTTTTAATCTTACTTTTTCTATAATGATATGAGTTTCTTATTTTTAAATAACAACCTATACATTTTTCTTTTTTTTTTTAGTTTTTTATTTGAATATTCGACATTCTATATCAGAAATAGTATAATAAGTCAAAGTGAATTACTTAAATTGTTATATTGTCATGAACGCTTGAGGAAGAGACCGTCCAATGACGACACTTCGACGGAGGTTTATTATTTATATAAAATTGTGAGGATGTTAGGTTCTAAGTTAATTTAAGAAGTCTCTAGGCCATTGGCGCTTGAGCCTTCGTGTTGGTTTTCCAGGTAATGTAATGTTGGATAAATTGGCAACAAGAAGATTTGAGTTGTTAAGGAGACGTTTATAGAAGCGTATATAGTTGGTTTTGGCACTTCATTTACCATGGGTATTTTTAGATCTGTGTGTAAGGAAAGGTTGAAGACGTATGGAAGAGCGTTTGTGATAAGACTGAGTACTTTTGACTGGAAACTTTGAATTTTTTGTACATTGGTTTTCTTAGAAGATCCCCAAATTTGGATGCCGTCCATCCAGATTGGTTTGAGGATTAGATAATATATAGTAATTTTTGATTTTAAATGAAGTTTTGAGGATTGGCCAAGAATATTTTGAAGAAGTGATAGTCTATAGTATAATGATATTTTTGTGTTATGTATATGATTAGCCCAAGTTAGTCTTTTATCAAAGAGAAGGCCCAAATATTTAACTGTGTCTGAGATAGGGATGAGTTTATTGTTGAGAGAGACAAGTGGTGGTAGTTGTTGTTTGAGAGTAAAAGTTGTGTAAATTGATTTGGATTCGTTTATTTTTATTCCCCACTGCAAGTACCAGGGAGATAGTAGATCAAGATGATTTCGTATTGATGCTGAGGTCAATTTTGGATCTGAGTTTGTAGTGTATATAACTTTGTCATCAGCGTATTCAGTTATTTGAGAGTTAGGATGTGTAGGTTGGTCTAACGTATATAAATTATAAAGAGTGGGTGATGAGATTGCGCCTTGAGGTACGCCAGCAAGAATAGGTGAGGTGCTGGAGAGTTCCAAAACAGATTTAACTGTAAAGTACCTTTCATTTAGATATGATTTGTAGAACAAATAGTAGAGCGACGGTAGCATAGATTTTAATTTAGATAGGAGTCCAGGATGCCAGACCTTGTCGAAGGCTTGTGAAACATCGAGAAACACTGCGGTTGTGAATTGTTTTTTTCTAATGAGCAGGATATTGAATCGGCAAGTCTGTGAATTTGGTGAATAGTGGAGTGGTTTTTGCTAAAGCCGAATTGTTGGTTGGAAATTAGATTGTTGTCATTAATTATGGGATATATATGCGTTTTAATATTAGTTTTTCACAGAGTTTGGAAAAAAAGGGAAACAAGCTAATTGGTCTAAAAGAAGTGGGGTTGTCTAGGGGTTTGTTTGGCTTAAGAAATAGAATTATTAATGAGAATTTCTATTGTATTGGGAAATATGATAGTCTGAGAATAGCATTAAGTATGTGTGTGAGGTGGATAATGACTTTATGCGGGAGTTTACGGGCGATTTCGGCAGTTATTAAATCGAAACCGGGAGATTTTTTTAGTGGAAAATTATATATGCAAGTTTTAACTTCTCCCAATGAGAAGTGTTTGGGGGGGAGAGTTAGAGGGCGAGGGATAGATAATAGTTCGTTAGTTTTATTAATTGCTGTTGTGATAAGAAGATTTAAGTTTGGTTGAAATACTTTAGATAAATGTTCTCTTAAAGTTTCAGCTTTACTTATGTCGTCGATTGCCCAGCTACCATCTTGTTTTTTTAAAGGAGAAGCTGTTGATTTATGTTTTAAGATATTACGAGTGGTTCTCCATCTTTTTCTGAAAGGACTGTAGTAAATTTAATAAAATCATCTGAGCGTTGCTTTGAGAGTTGTTTTTTTAATATTGAACATAAGTTTTTAAAAATTATTTTGTCTGAGGGATATTTGGTTCTTTGCTAGATTGCTCTGGCACGTCTTTTTTGTACTATCAAAGATCTTATGTGTTCGGGTATTGAGTAATTCTTTAGATTTGAGGTTGGTTTGGGTGTGCAAGAGTTCCAAGCAGCTGTTTAAATTGATTTAGTTAGAGTGTCTACAGCTTCATCAATATCATATTTAGTTTTTAGACGGGTTTTTAAATTAATGTTATTTATAAGTGTTGACTGGAATTTTTCCCAATGCATAATACCGTTGATGAGTGAGGGGTTTGCAGATTTTATAGATGGTTTGGTGTTAAGAGTTAGTAGTACTGGAGAATGGTCAGAGATTGTATTTGGGAGGTTATCTATTTTTATATGAAATCTATTTGGTATTTTTGTGACAAATATGTCCAATATGTCCGGTCGTTTTCTATGTGAAGTTGGCCAGTATGTAGGATCAGGTGGTGCTCTGATTACATAATTTTTTAGATTGGAAAGTAGGCGTAACGAATTTCCACGGAGGGAATTAGAATTGTAGCCAGGTAAATAAATTTTTGTATAGTTAGTGAGGTGGGTTTCGGAAATTAATGCAATATCAATACGTTTATCTTGTAAGGTTAGTAATAAATCGCTAGTATGATTTTTGAGGCCATTAGCGTTCCATAATAGTAAGAGTAGTGATTTAGAAGTTAGTGAGTTATTTGTCATTTTGTAATATGAGTTTGTTGAGGACTGTTTTGAGGATAGAGAGTAAGGGTTAATGATTGCTTTGAATTCTTTTATAAAGTCTGATAGCATAGTGCTTGTGTCCGTTTAATTGGTGTTGGGTATTGGAAGTGGTTCGTGATTGGCTCTAATATTAGCATATGTCTTATGGTAAGAATTTGAAGGGGGAGTATGGGCCGAATATGCTGTCGCTTAGAGGTTTACATTAGATTGGTGTAATTTTGAGAAGAGTGGTTGGTTCTTGGATTTGGATGACGAAGCTTTTGAAGGTCTTTATAGACTTGGCAGCCTTTGTAGTTGGCAGGGTGGTCGCTATTGCATAGGACGCATTTTGCAGGCGATTCACGTAATTTGTTGCAGGTTGAAGATGGATGTTGTGCTGCACATCGGACACATCTCGGAGGGTATGCACAGTACGTTTTAGAGTGTCCGTACTCTTGACAGTTTTGGTATTGAATGAGTTCACGTCGCTTGTAAGGTTCTTCTATTTTTATTTTTGTGTGTAGTAAGAAACTTAACTCGAAAATATCTTTATTAGTTTTTGCTGGTTCTAAGTCAACGAAAAACAGAGGTAATTTAGATTTGGTGATTTTGTGAAGAATATTAGAGACTTGTCGAACTGGAAATCCTAGTTATTCTATTGCTACTTTTATTTCGGATGTGTTGGGAGTCGGATGAAGATTTCTTATAACGATTCTAAAAGCTTTATTTTCTTGCATTTGATAGGTATGGTATTCAGCTTTGGCATTTTTTAAATAATGAATGATTTTTCTATATATCTCGGCAGTGTTTGACTGGATTTTTAAAATATTTGCAGTCGATTTAAAGGTAAAGCTGTCGGTGCCAACCCGATCTATGAGTTTAGATCGTACGCTCACAAAATCTGCGACACCTCTGACGATTATAGGGGGAGGGGTAAGGATGTTCGTATTACTTGGTTTGCTATAGAATTTATAGTATTAGAATTTAGTGTTTCTTGGATTGGAAGGGCTTGTTGTCAGTTTCGTGCTGGTCGTTTGATTCGAACGCGGCATATCGGTTAGTTGAAATAAAAAGTGACTTTCTTTTTTTCTTTTTTTCTTTGTGAGGAAGAAAAAAAATGTTTAGGAGGGTTTGTAGATGTCAATGATTGATTTTTGGTAACATTTTTAGGATGTACTGAGAGAGATATGGATTCACTTGAATCACTTAGTATAGTGTTTTTATTCTGTGTAGAATTTGCTTTATTGTGGGAATTATTTCTTGATATTGTATTTTGGGTTGGTTGATTATTTTACTTGAATGTGTCCGTGCAGGAATTGTCTTGTGGGTTTTGTTTGTTGTTATGCATTGTGGTATCGAGTTATTAGATTAGATAGCAATGACTGCCGCCGGCCAGCGGCTGTGGTTTTTCGTACGATAATTGTTGTATATATATTATTATATGCAATAATAATTACCAATTTTTTAAATTTTATTGGACCACTGGATTGTCCAATTATTATTTGATGAAGCTGTCGGGATAGTATTTTTTCTTCCGGTTTTTTCAGTGTTAAATATGTATATATACGGTGAAAAAGATGAAGAAGAATAACTAAAACAGCGGAACGTTTTTGTACACAGGTGTCACGATTAACAGCGCGCACGGGACTATATTAATTTAATTGTAAATTGTTAAACAATATATTTTTAAAAGAAATTATCATAATCTTTAATTTTTTAATGACCAAAATATTTTTATAGGAATATATTTTAATGTTTAAAATATAGTAAACTAAAAGGTGAAAACTCGATTTTATTTATTTATTTATTTATTTATTTTTATAGTATGGATACAAAATATATGTTGCTATCAAATGTTCATATATTTGAGATATAAAAAGAAGGAATTTTATTTTGAATTATGATCTACGATTGTTTCTTAAACGATTTGATAAAGAATAAAAACAATAAAATTAATTTTGACCGATAATTTCTGGCTTATGACAAATAAAAAAATCACTCTATATAACTACAATGCATTTGTGATAAATAGTATTTTGATCACTTTGGCCAATTTTCAAAATTTATTATGGCATCAAATTGCAATTGATAAATATGTAGCAATGACGTAGAATATGCAAAATTTCGATATATATACATATATATAGCCTAGAAATGGCATTATCCGTCCATCGTGCATAAATTTAAATCAATTTTATGTTTTTAAAATAAACAACTTTACGTATTTCATCAGTTCCATTTTATACATTTGATGACTAATTCTTTGCACATGTGAAGCAAATATAATATATAAATGTATATAACTCAATTGAATATAATACCGTGTGTGTCCCATATGATTTTCATACCTAATCTTGAATCGAAATACTGCTTATACTATGTTTACTACAGATAATTAAAAACATTTACTATTAAAAAATGATTTTTTCAATGGAGTATTGTTTAAAAAAAATACGTAAAAAAAATTAAACACTATATAGTGTATTGAACGTATTTATAATTTGCAATAAACAATGGTATAGAAGATTCAGAAAATTTCAATGTTTTTCTAGGAATTTCTTGGCCATTTTAAATTGCTGCAAATTTTACTTCATCTTTTTTTGTTTTTATTAGCGTCAATATACCTCTAAGTGTAAATAATTATGCAATATAAACTATATCGATATGCGTGTACACGATACATTGGGTGCGTACTAAATATAACTATAATTTTTTCTGAAACTTATACGTTTTGCTTTTAACATTAGTCTTAATAAGGGAAAACAGGTTGAGATGGTTTATAAATGTTATGAGAAGAGTTGAATCAAAGGCCGAGAGATTTGTAAAGAAAATCAATGCGAAAGGGAAAAATAGGTAGAAGACCGAAGAAGAGATGGAATAGAATGATATAAGGAAATGTGTTGTAAATAAACGAGTGGTAAAAGATCGATTCATATGGATGTGTAGGACTTGGGTATTTAACCCCATATAGTTGTATAGGGGTGTAAGGTAAGAAAAAATATATAAATATTTTTTACTTTGTTAAATGATAATAATTTACGTTTAAAATACCATTTAAGGTAATGTATTTTGACTTTCAACATACTAAATTGACAAATATTCCGATATTGTACTTTTCAATCCATATTGCTCTATATACTTAAAGTATTTTATACAGTTTGTTAAAATACCCAGATTTCCTACTTTGTCTGCAAAATACATTATACATATATTTGTAGAGATGAACAATTAAATTGCACTATTCTTGTATATTCAATTTCTTTAATAAATATTCATCTAAAAAAAAATCTAGTAAGAATACAATTAGATATCCTAAAATAAATTATTGTTATTATTTTAACGCCACCGTATTTATTTCTGTCGTCTCGGTGGATAAAAGAATAGAATATATTGTTGCGATACGTCTTACAATTACGATATAGTATGCACATTAATTATAATAATAATAATTATATAATCAAGAGCTTTGCAGTGACGGTGGCAGTGATACGCATTATACGCGTAAATATATTATATAGACACTACACACACATATTATGAGATAGCTGGTTGATTGCAACGATGATTTACAACCGGATTGGTTATATTTCCCATTAGCCCGCGCGCTACCTGACAGCAGCCGTATGCGCGAACTTGTCACCTTCTATAATATTGTTGAACTTGAAACTCGTCCTTACGAAATATAGTCGCCCCGTACTCAAGATATTAAAATAATATCTAAACACATAAAACGATCGATAATTTAATTTTTTTTCATACGTATATTGAGTGTATGACATCAAACACGATTGCAAACCTAATTGGCTAAACATATTATTATACAGTGCTACAACACTCAGAGGTTTAGCATGTGTAAAACACACAGGTCCAGGGCCTTTGTTGTAAAGATAAAGCCGAAAAACTTCAATGGCAATTCTAAAAACAATTTTATAAAAGTATGAATTATATAAGGCAAAACACCACCTAATATGAACACCCAAGTTTTAAAATTTTAAACATTTAATAGATAAATTACGTAAATAAATTATAATTAATTCGATATTAGAAAAATAATAAAATACAACATTTATAAAAGTAATATTTCGTTAATTTTTGAAATTTCTTATGACAAACCTCTTTCAATTTAAAAGAAAAAATTCCTCATAATGTATAAAATTCGTTCATTTTTCTTTCTGAATTGCAAACTTAAAAATAACCAAATTCCATTTTGTAGAATTTGAATACGTCTAATATTTTATAATAATATCTCGCGGTTTTTCTTAAAAATGTAAGGAATTTTTCTCCTCCAATTTAAAGCAGAGATTGCTCTGAAAAATTATCTATCGGTAATTGAGTATAAAAATATAAATAAATATAATAGCATTCAAATTAAATCAAAATGTGTTCATAAACAAATTAAAAATACATTTAACTTCAGTCGTATATTTTGCACAACTAAGAATATATCACCATAATTGAAAAGTTGACAAAAGAAATTCTCGCACACGAGTTCCAATACTTATGTGTTTCGGAAACTGTGTACCTATGATATGTAAACATGTAGGTCAGCTATAGTGTTTTTTTACAATTCCCACACCCGTGTATATATCTTAGTATTATACATGAGAAATCGTGAAAATATGACGGAATCATTCTGTATATTTAAATACAATATACATATACGCGTGTTTCCATATATTAAATATGTTTGTCACAAAAACGTTTTCGTGGGAAAAATAAAGTGGCGCCTGATTTTCACACCAAATTAATTGAAATACGAGTAGAATTTTTTTGTCGTTATCACTATCGTATCCACTTTAAAACCGAATATTTTGTTTTTTTTTTAATACTACAACATATATGCGTACATAAAAACCATACATACCGTTCTCGCATAAGACATGCATATAATTACGGAGGAAAAAATAAACTCGTTTTATAACTTATTTTATATATATCTCTCTGTGTATTTGTGTCATAAAATTCGTTAAGATTATCATAATAGCATTCATATGTTATAAAATGTTATGTACATTTTCGTTTAATAACTTACCAAAAAATACGAGTAAATGATCATTTTTGCGTGGAATGTTAAATATGAATCATTTATAATTATAATTACTATATACAGAATATACTAAATCATACGTAGACGTCGTTGTACTAAAAACGTATGCCAAAAAAAGGGAAAAATAATGAATTTTCATGCGAATTTCTGGAAACTTCCAGATATTGTATTATAAAAACAATATATCATATAAATAGGTATTGTGGCGGTATTATTTATCAAGAAAAAAATCGAAATTTTTGACACTGATTGACTACTATAGATACGTCGTATTCGTCACACTAATCAGTCGTCACGGCGGTCGCCCACGCATCATTGTTGTTTTATTCGTACAGGTAAAACAAATTAACGTCTTAGAAAAAATGAGAAGAAAATAATAAAAATCATTGTTCAGAGTGTATAATGTAGTGGTACAATTATAGCGGTGGATGACGGTCCGCTACATTTCATTTAAAAAATTGAATGTCAGATATTATTTTTCACCATCCGCACGCATATATATATTTGACGAGACTTCCATTTTTCTCAACAAAACCGTAATTTCTGGAACAAACAAATCACCATTAGCAGATGTTATAGTCAACACATGAACAAACGCTAAAAAAGAGAAAAATACTATTGGTATACATTTATTTTAACAAAATTTGTACGAGTAACATAAGAAATATGCTAAAACTAAAATTATGAGAAGACAACCAAGAGCAAATATACGCGTAGGTTTAATGGTAATTTTTCCGAAGTAAAATCTATCGGCAGATCAAAAGGTATGCAATCATACCATTTTATGTTATATATCGTATACACATTCACACAACAAACGTATGTGTGGGAGACTCATCATAATCGACAATTGTATCTTTAGGGGAAATATATAGGTAATCGGATTTTTTGCTTCGGGTAGTATTGTTATTATTATTATTATTATTATTATATATATATATATATATATATGACATACTTGCACTGAAACTACGTATGTGTATTAGCCACGGACTTAAGATTCTATGATATATCTTATAATAATAATAATAATAATAATAATTGAACGCGCCGCCACCTTTTTATAATAAAATAATAAACCACATACCTAATGCGTATATAGCATGATATGTACACACACACACACACATATTTTGTTATTTAGCCGACGCCGCCGCCGGCCTAGTGTGTTGCTTACCGTTTTAACCGGCGCCAAGACCGGAACGGTTGTATATTATAATATATATATATATGAAAAAGCATTGCACCGTAGACAGTGCGTTGTACATCGTCGCCGAGGTAGATCATCCAAATATTATTATTATTATTATCGTCAGACAAACACATGTGAAGACGACTATATAATAACAAAACGATTATATTAATAATTATAAAACAACAATATTATTATTATTATTATCATGGCGCAAACAACGTTTGTCTCCAAACGACCTTAGGTCATTTTTTTTCATTCCCGGTGATACGCAGCGCACATAGATATTAGTATAATATAATACACATGTGTGATATAATACATGTATGACCCTCGCGCGCGAATCAATAATAATATAAAAAAAGTAGTAAAATTAATAATAGTTTTCGTTGATGACAATAATGATTTACACGATTGTATGGGAACTACCACTTTAGCATTGTCGCGCGTCTTTGTTCGATCATTGCGCATATACACTTGAGGCATTTTACGTATTTTAACTGTAAACGGTCAATTATAAATCTGTAACTTATCTGTATTATTGTACATAATAATATGTACTATACTCGTATAAATAAGGGTGCTACATTTATTTTAGTAAACTGATAAAATGATTTCTCATTTATTCGTACATATCGGAATCGGACTACAAAATATATACAACTAATCTACTAAATTAGTGTTATTGGATAGTATAACACTGACGAAAGTTATTGTTACATAAATGTTTACGCTGTCTGTTTTGAAATAATTATACATAAAAATATATATACTTCAACATTATTTTCTTCCGATAATATAAAATAAAAAAGTATAAAATATACCATTTATCTGTAGTGAATAAAAAATCTCATTCTCCACTATCGTATATTTGACCTTAATGTTGTATTCGATGGTATGAATGGTATTATTTATCATGGTACTTAGAATATCGTCAAAAATTATACTATGTGTTAAATGACGATGTTGGAAAATATAGCAAATTATTTGCGACAACAATAAATAATCTAATTTTTCCAATAAAACGTCCTTGGTAGGACAATGACTTCCAATTGACCGGTTCAAATAATGAGTTCTGGAGATTATACTTTAAAGGGCTATAATAATCCATTTAATTCGTTTACACTTCCGATCATCGCGAATATAATGATAAAGATACTTGTGTAATAATTTATTTTCTCGGACTACTATATAGGAATCGATGAAACGGTTGTCCGTCGCCATTATATCCTATAATATTATCAAGTAACGACTATTTTCGTAAAACGTTTTATTTCACTGAGAAAAATTAACTCTGACTAACTGTATAGTTAACGATGGCGATGAAAAAGTCATCATCGAAGAGGACGAGGATTCGGTCACGGATCATAAAACGACTTGATGTTTTCATCGGGTTACTAGAAATATAAATTTGATATTTTACGACTCTCACTAATATTATACGTAATATTAATACGAACCGGTCGAAAGTAATTTTTCTCTATTTCCATACGTTTATCAGCCACCACAATCACTCAATTTCGTTCGACTCCTTAGCCGAGATCTCTTTTTCTCTCTTACCAGTTAAAATCAAATATGTGTGATAGGAATCGCAAAAATTCAATTGATGCAGAATATACTTTCGATTAAAACTAATAAATGTTTAAACAATAACGATAACAGTAATAATAATAATAATAATAATAATATACAATACGTTTAATATATACATATTACGACGTAATATTATGTTTTTACACACTAATGTGAGAAATCCTATTACCAGGGTGTTCGGTAATTATTCATCCTATTCCCGGGAAGAATTTCTGATTACACTGATGACAATGGGACCTCCGGAGCCCTTTCTTGATGGTAGCATTAAACCAGTTGACACGAGTCCGTCATTAGATTTTGTTTTCTCCACGCCATACCTCCATAATACATTACCGGAATCGATATTATATATATACAAGTCTGGGTATTAAATGATTTAATACGTCAAAGTTAAAATAAAGGTTTAAGTTTATTTAAATTGTTTGTCTTACCAAATTAATTTGAAAATCTGTCATTGATTAAATTTGTATATTAAAGAACAGAATTTATTATATTGTTAGTACTGAGTTAAGATTGGATACAAATATATCAATTGTTAATACAATTTACTTATATTCTCTCCTTCAGTTTATATATATATATATAATTCGATAAAAATTTAATTTAATTCCAGTAAACTAATAATAATTTGTGAATCCAATTGTTAATTGAACTAATATAATTATTATAATATATATTTGTTCGACATGAAGGTCCTAGATCGAATTTCATGTTTTCTATTGGTTATATGTTGTGTTAAGTCATTTTTAATAATAAATATTATTTAAACAGAAATAAAACTATTATTTTATCGCGCTTGTACGAATTAAGGTAGATTTAGTATTGAACAAAGTTTTTATCAATTATAAAATCTAGTATCAAATACGTTATTAAAAGATCTACAAATGTGTAATACGGGGATAATTTTTTTAATAAAATGTTTACAATGTATTACCTAATTTTGTTATAGCTATGTTCATATACTACACGTACTTTCGTCGTATTATATTGTAGTATTAGATACAATAGAAAGATCGCAGTAACATTATCTATATTATAGGACCTATAGGTAATGTATGTAATGCGAATATTGTCCTCCTTAAATGTTGAAATTTATGGTATATACGTAACGGAGTATTTTCTCTTCTCGTTCGTAATGGTACATATTATTATTGTTATTATCGGAATCAGCTGCAAACTGCAATACGGTCGCGTGTCTGGATCGCCGTTGTCGACATTGCTGTAATAGTGTGTTTTTTTCAAAATCAATGGAGGGACAGGTGAATAATATAATATTAGGTAGATATATTATATACGCGGAGACGATTGCTCTACACCGGGGCAGGTGCCACAACGGAGTTCGAGATATATATATATATATATATACAGGTACATATATATTCAACTAGATTAGTATCTCTTTCTCCACACGGTACAACCGCTAGTTAAAAATGCGTCGGTCCTTACAATTATATACGGTTCTTGTTTTTCCTTTTTTCTTTACGTTATTATTTTTCCCCCCATTATTTATCTCTTCGTTTTTCTCAGTAGGTACACGTAGTCGTATCCTATACTGTTCCAGTACCGCTGGCTATAGCACGCGAGTATACTTACATTTACACACATATGTACTCTCACACACACACACACACACACACACACACACACACACACACACACACATACACACTGTACTTACCGATATATATATTAGGTACTGCCGGTTTCTCTTTGTGTTTTAGTGGTATACATTTGAGCCGTCTGAATGAATTAATGTTTTTTCTTTCTGTTTAACGATCTATATTCGAAGATATTGCACACTGCAGTTAACATCACCTGCGCTCAGGTTGTAAAAACAAAACCACATTTGTAACGAATTATAATATTATATATCGGGCGAATGGGTCACTCCCAATGTGCATATATAGAAATTAATGTGTAGTATAATATTATATTATAACAAGTATACTCACGAGCTTTTGTCTATTTCCGGTTCTATTAAAATTGATGTATTAATTTAAACACACGATGAGTTTAAGTGAATTGTTTCGTCACGATTAGATAAAAGCTGTACCTCTATTACGAGCGTGTTTATGTACAATACAATTCTAAACAATTATAGATAAAACTTTTTAAGTGGTCAGTTTTATATAGTCAATATCAATGCCGATACAAATAATATAGTTGCATTAATTTATTGAATCATTTTGTCATCCATTTCAACTGTTATTGACGTTGTAAAGTTTAAATTATATTAAAGCGTTATTTGTATATTTATAAACGAAAACTACACAATAAATAGTTCAATATTTATATCTTGAATCTGACTTCTATCGATAGTTCTTAATATATAATTAGGGTTTAGAGAGATTATTTATATGTGTGAAATCGAGAAAAAAAATTTAAATAATATATTTTATAAAATACATTCAATTTGCATCCCATGGAATGATTAAGAAGAAAAAGGAAACCAGTACTTTGGTAGAACATAATTGTGGTCATCTACCAGTGTTCAAGTCATTCTGGAGAAAAAAACACTTTTTCTCATTTTTATTAATCTAAGGAATAATTTATTGTAGTTCTTCATGGCTCTCTATTGTAGATTATTTCTTTGACATCCTTGTGATTTTTTTCGTTCATGTCCTTCGTGACAATTCGTACCATATATTTTGTTTCCTAATCTTCCTTTTTCTAATTGTTCTTCAATTATATTTTTTTCAATAATCTATCATGTTTATCATATTATATTTTCTAGCTTGAATAATTATTCAAAAAGAAGAGCCACAATTATGATCAATTATAATTGGTCATGATTATGGCTCTTCTTTTATCCTGTCCAATACCATTTTGTTCTCAACTTTTTCAACCTATTGAATCTTGAGCATTTTACGGAAGCACGCCTTTTCAAATGCTAATAAATTATTTTTCTATTACATTTTATAAGGCTTTTTTCATATGTGAAATTACGTAAATCACTACAATTATCCTCTTTTATTCTTAAACATAAAAAATATTGTACTCGTTCTATTTGTTTATTATTAGGGAAGAACCGTATAACTATCTACGTAATTTGTGCATCACATTTACTACAACACATACGATAAAGTATAGAAAATAAAATAATTTGACGAGTTCGTGACTAGGTACCCGAAGTATAATACAATAATACTTATATATACCTATATAGAGTCGTGATTGGGTTTGGGTTCCAAACGAGTTAATCTTGGGGTGCAACGATGGTGATCTGGTGAGCTAATGCATGGGACGCCCCAAAAAAAGCGTCCGACGAGTAAAATAAATACGCGTTACGTACCGGCACGCGCTATATGAGCATACATGGATACCTATTTCACAACAATGTTGATCACGATAAATATCATGAGATCTATTAGCTCAACGAGTGTATTTGTTTATTTCTATTTTTTTATTCTGCACAGCAACAACTGCAATATAGCGCGCGCAGGTCGTCCAATTATAATAATATGGCATTGTGCTATATATAAAAAACGCATGCCCGATGGTTTCGTCATCCAGGTAGGTAGAAATGTTTTAAGCCACGTGCACCTTTCATACAATATACAAACATAATATTAGGATAAACAAACCCTGGATCATGCCGCGATTAATCAACTACGATGTACACACTGGGTATCCATAAGATACGAGCGTGATATGCATGTATATTATTCATATATATATTTACATAGAAATTATGTTTTAACTTCCCTATCCAATATAATAGCGATTAATATCGACAATCGAATTGCGTATATATCACTTGTTGGGTTGGTTTTTGTTTGTTCTCAAAATTAATTCAGAAATAAATAAGGCAATTACATACATTATTATATATGTATGTAAGTGTGTGTGTGTCTGTATGTCTGTGTGTCTGTGTGTCTGTTTATTTTTATGTGTATCTGTAATGAATTATAACAGTATATAGACGTAAAAGTCGGTCAACTGTGTAAGCATTTATGCAATAATGTTATAATTTTCCATAGATTTTCCACACGCTTACATTTATTTGCTATGCAAATAAAACGGAACATTTTTTACATTTGAACGCCTATTTTTAACATAAATTACATTTTTAAAATTTTTTCTTTTTTTTTTTAATAATAAATTGGCAATACACTCAATATCCGGAAAGCTTGAAAGCAGTAATTCGGACAATGCTAAAACATTAGGCCTGATATTTTAAAATTTCCTGTAAAGAACTTAACAGTATAAATGGATATGAAGAAAAGCGAAGATGTTTTTTTAGTAGTGAAGCTAAGAACTGCTTTCCAAAAGAAAACGAGGAATACTAATAGTTTATTTTTGTAATTTGTTTAAAACAAATTCAAACTATATATATTACATAAAATATTTTTCTTTATTTTAGGGAATTTAATTAATAATTACAAAAAACGTTGCCTTAAAATTTTGTATTTATATTTATAATTAGTTTAAAATAAAGGTTCTTCTTAATTCAATATACATTTTGAAACAAAAACAAAGAACATATCATTTTCTTATGAAAACTATAGACTGAGCGCTTTAATTCTAAAAAAACAATCCTGATTGCTGGAACAGTAAAATATTTTTATAGCTAATTATAAAAAAAATGAACAAATAACGTATTGATTTTGTATTACATGATGTAGAGCGCGAAAAATATTGTTTTTAATTTATATTCGTCGTAAACTAAAAATAATACTCTGTCACTTCTTGGTCGTTATATATATATATATATATATATATATATATATGCATTTATATATACCCGGGTTCAATATATAAAACCTCGCCCACTCACGTAATATTATTTCCTCATTAAGGCGTTACCAAAATATTATTATTACCGATAATCACTACACAATTCAGCAGCATCTCCCGCGATGGCGTCCTATACGATTTTTGCTAAACACACGAACACAATCAATGGACTTGTGACGATTGTTTCGTAGAAAGCAAAAATATTATTTTAAAAAAAATTTACTTCGAGAGTTTGTGAACGATTATAGTCGAATTTAAGTTAATTTTAATGCTTCGATTTGGCTTTTTGTAAGTTATTTTTACAGTCTGTATGAAAACGATAGGATAAATAAGACATGTGTGCGTTTTCGTCATGATAATTGGCTTCGTGTCGAAAATGTCTATGAGATATACATATTTAAACAAAAAATATATATATATATATATATATATTAATATAGTCTGGACGATATGGCCCAATTACCGTAGCAGAGAATGATGAACGACCGATTCTCTGCAGGATCCCGGAATACCTATTATCGGACCGTTAGGCGAGTGAATAAGTGGCAAACCATGCAGGAGACACGTTTCTAGTGGAACTTAAAACAGTATAACACGCGGGTGGTTTGTAATTTTCCATTTTGTTTTAACGATGCTACGGCCTGTAATAACTAATAAGTAATAAATGCGTAATTTTAATATAATCGATGGCATACGATATATACCACGAAGAGAGTTTAAAAAGCTGGTCCATAAATAATGAACCGTCTCACCTAGACACGTTGTAATTTATGTATTTTTATTTAACACGTTGAACATCGTCGTCGTCAATTTTGATTTCAGTTGAACGTATTTACGTATGAAAATCTTTTGCTGATTTTTCATTTATACCCCTTTCGTATAATAATATATCATCTGGTATTCTCAAAACATATCTTTTTAATGTAAAAATAATAAAACTCAACAATACAAATAACGAAATTTCCACTCGCTGTTATTTTATTACACGAGGTAACTAGTTTTTTGGGAGTTCGTCAAGTATATATCAAGACAGTATAATTATATGTAGGGACATACACGTATAATGTAGTGATGTAGTTTTGATAGAGCATGTGGAGATAAATCTCTCCAAAGCCTTATATAGTAAATAGCAATATTGGTAATGGTTAAATAGTTATTTATAAATTGTTAATGTGATATAAAAATGTAATTTTTACGTAGTGTAAAAAATGGTATAAAATATACTTAGTAAAAAATTCGTCAAATATGAATTAATGACAAATTACTTTTTTTCTATAAGCATTAAATTGCCCGAATCATCTTTCTTTTATCGTTTGCTTTTAGTTTAAAATTTAAAGAATATCTAAAATTGTATTAATTATAAATAATATAATTTTTACTAGATTCCATGCTTTAATTCGGAATAGGATTTCTTAAATTTCATATACTAAGTACGAAAAATAGTATGCTACGCATAAATCAAAATTTTGTAAATTGTGATTTGAAATTTTAATATTTTTAACATTGTAATTAAATATAATGATCAAAATAAAATTCATCTTAAAAATGTGAATAACATTATTTACACTAACCTTAATAAAGCTAAAAGTAAAAAATAATAAATAATAATTTTCTGATCAATTAAAATTTTTCATATATTAATTTACTCGTATTACTATTTCATTTATCAAATGTATATAAATATGCATATGTATATGCTTATTATATGTGTGTGTGTGTGTGTGTGTGTTTAAAATAGTACATATTTATATTATTGGTTAAATATATTAAAAGTAATTTATTAATGAACAATTTAATAAATGAATCTTTGAGTGGATCAAATATTAATTTATATTTCAAATATAATTAATATTTTTTCAAAAAGTCGAGAAAAATATTAAATGTAAAAATTGTTATTATGTTTTTTGCTTTTTATTTCTAATAAATGTTCTTTGATTCAATTTATAATATTGGATATATTAATAATTAGGATAATTTATGTGAATGGACACAAATTATCTCCGATTTCAGGAGTCACTTTTAATTATGCCACTGGTAAAATATATGATACATGGGATTAAAAATATGTCACAAGTGACGACTTTTTAATCGGTCCAGCAATTATGCATCGATTGTGTGCGGTCAAATACTACATAATGATATAATAGATCCCCATTATACGCGACTTACCTTTGACTTAACAATTAATTGATAGGAAAGCGATAGGATTTCGATAAAGACGGAGTAAAGTTAGTGGCTGTCAATTATATTTTTCTCCGAGGGTTTCCGATTGAAATCTACAGGTACCTATATACATAAATTCTAAGGGAGAAAATGCTCACATGAGGGAATAATAATATATACAGTTAGCGATATTGTTGAGCAATTAGCGAGAAGATAAACAAAATATCTATTTCTTTATTGCGTATTGTCGGCGTAGATCATACTATTTTATACATAAATTACGAATATACAACAGGTCACGATAGTTCGATGGACTATATATATATATTGGACTATACTTTTTATACTTATCATCGACATATTACTAATTAATATATATATATAATTAGTAAAAGGTACGAGAGTAGATTAAACATTGTTGAAACACTAGTATACGATATGTTTTTACCTATATGCTCGTGATATGTGCAAATTGTAAAATATGTATACGAGTTATGATCGCCATATACCGTTAAACATGCAACTATTCTATTTGTTTGTAAATACGTTTTATAAATCAACTGAAATGCAAATGAACTATGCAATTATTATTATCCGAGTTCCGCGAAGACTCGAGGTGACATATTAAATCTGATAATATTGTATATTAAATATACACATATTCACAAATATGTGTATATGTATATGTATATATATACATACATATTTATTTATTTATTTATAATTAATTAATTAATTTCTACTGAATTGAGAGTTTAGATAATTATTTAAACGCTTTTCGATTGTCAAACCAATATAACAAATAAATACCTGAAACTATTTAGGAGGAAAACGCTTATAAAATTTACTTTTATTTGACGTTGTTGTTATCTAACTCTGTGTACAAGAATCTTTATGTACTGTGATCACATAAACGATCTATATTTTAGAGATTACGGTATATAATGTTTATATACGGTAAAGAGGGTCAAAACAATTTTCACATATAAATCTTTATCAAAATATAAAATACAATTTATAATTTTATTTAAATTTCGCGAAATATTTTACTTGGTATATTTTTTAGCATTACTTTTTCTTATTGACCTTGTGCGTGTATATAACATTTAAAATGAAGGAGAAGAGTCGATAGATGAGTAAATGAGAGGTAGTCTTCTGTGTACGGCCCCAAAAACTACATCTCAAGGGCAATGAAATTCCATAAGCTGCGCTCGCGTGTGACCTCTTGGTGTGTCCAAATTAATTTGGAGACTATAAAAAAACACCCGAATAAGTTTCATATGATGGGTATACGCACAATAATATAACGTTACAATGTCTAGACCGGTTCATTCTTATTCGGGTCTGTCTCGAAATATATTATATACGTGTTTATACAGATACGTTGTACACATTTTTTTTCATTTTTTCCAATATAAATGTACTCTTTGTCGACCGAATTGACCACAGTCATTTGTCATGTGTCGCTACGTGTACTCGGTCGACGTGTTCCGTCTTTGTCACGACAGTTTCGATATATGTCATCGAACATACGTATGTTAGTAATTATTATTACATTATCGTCATCGTCGATATGGATCATAGTCATCTATATGCAGAAGGAACCGGTTACTCCCGAATATTATTGTCGGATTAAAGGAAACTAATATAAAATGTACATATATTGTATATATACACGTTTAACAGTTAGAGGAGGCGCTATTGTCCTTAGACACTCGTCTATTTATTATCCCTCGATTAACACATATCGTATTCTAATCTCCGCGGTCATTATATATCGATATGACGACCATATACTATATATATACCATATACCATATACTACATAAAGAGTAGGTGTACCTAATACTATATATTATATACATATAAATTATATTATGTACACAAATAAATATAGAAAATCTAATATGAACGTGTATACCTTGTACATACGTGAAGTCATTATCGATGCCATCCACTTAAAATCATAATGAGATTACGTATTTTCAGTTGACAACGTAAGTAACACTCGCTTGACTCTACGGAATTCAAGAATACGAGTATTTTGATTTCACAATTACGAGTTAATAAATAAGTATTATAATAGTGGGAAATTTTTAACTAACGTTAAATAAAAGGTTAGGTACATATTGAAAAAACACAATATTTCCCCTACAAATAATACAGTAATTTTCAATTCGTTTTCTCGCCGGGTTTTTTACATTTTCCCACTGTACGGCAATGTACCCAAATACCTATATATGATATAATAATCATATATTACATGATAGTCACATTTTGAATATATTTAATGTAACTAGTGTCAGTTTTTTTTTTAATACAGAAAAATTTAACACAAACGGATAGAGTTACTTACCTATGTACGCCTGACCCGGCAAAGGATCACGATCGCTTATCGTTTAGGATATATATAAATAATATAGTTGTGCATCCAAATCAGTTCACTTGTCACGTGTGTATAGGTATAAAATACGCTGTTATTACTCCCTTACATAAAACCTATACATACCAACGAAGTAATAATAATAACAATAATAACGTATATATTATTATAACGTGCTCGCATATCGTTCGCAAATATCTCTCACACGGAATATGATTATACATTTATATAAGAGTAAACGGGATCGAGAAGCACGACAGCGTAAATAATACAATAATGATAATAATAAAGTCGACAAGAGTGCAGTCTTTTATTTCGTTATATTTTCTATCTCACTTGGTCTCTTTACCATTTTATCTATCCGGGATGCAAAAGTAACGAGAGCAACGGCATCAGCAAATACAGCCAACGCAGCAATGCTCTGATAAAACGGGACGAAAAAATAAAAAATAACCAGACGACAGTGTGTGTGTGTGTGTGTGTGTGTATATAACGTGTATTATAATATATTTATCAATCGCGCAGGAGTCCCCGTGAGTAAATTAACTTGTAATTGCTGGCGGTTCATTAACATAAACACGGTCGTGCACCACATTTATCTGCCGCTTATATCTGCCCCGCGACCCGAGCTCATGTATTACCTATACGGCATATACGGTATAATATATGTGTATTGTATACCTTTATATTCATATACGTAAGTGCATATTAAACGTCGTACACAAGTCGATAGATTATTATTGGCCAGGGCTGATTTACGTGACACACGACCCGGTTAATTACATTTAAATATCGTTCAATAACCATTATTACCGCTCAATGGAATTTTCAAATCGGTATATAATATAGAAATGTGTTTATTCTTAAAAATTTAAACTAGATTAAAACCAAAAATTTTAATAATTATCACTACGGTACCTATATAAATGGTAAACGTGTAAAATAATAATAAATTCCATATTTATGATTTGATAATTATATAAATATAATATGATATAATATACCCAAACATCATGACGATTTTTGAGTTCTTCTGAAAAATGGTTGTCATCTTCTCTCAAGGGGGACATCCACCAACAGGTGCAACTATAATGTCGTCGATGGTGACTTTTCTTCGTGTCACCTGCGCTAGCACGTGTATACTATAATATATTTTATTAGGTAATATCTTCTGACAAGATTCTTTTGTTAGACGACTCATTATTATACAGAGTAGGCAATAAATTTTGGGCAAAAAGAAAATTGAGTATATCCTATCTCCTTTCAACACATACACAAACATACTGAATCACCAGTGAAACACAAGACTGTGTTGTGTATGACCTAAATTTAACTAACCTATTATCCATTAATTTTATTGAGGAATATATATTTGAAAAAGAATATTACATAATATTATATGTGCATTTATTAATATTTTTAATTGAAAGCAGCTTATTGCTATTAATTCATTAGTTCACTATAAACTGTAATACACTGATAAAGAATAAACCGGACGGGATAATGGACTTCAGTAGCCACAATATACACATAGAGGATGGTGTATCTTTACATATCATTATTACAATACGTTTTATTTATTACATTCAAACTATATATATAATATAGGCATTAGGTTATATATATATATATATATGTTTTAATACTGTTATTTTAAAATTCATTTCGTCGTTACTCGCGTTTGATATTGGAAAACAGTATCACCGAATCGATAATAATATCTTTGTTATTTCTCTCCTTTCACGTCAAATGGGTAAAAATCTGTATTACATGAATTATTATAAACAGAAAAAATCGCTCTGGATTTATTATATTTTGTTTATATCCTTCCAGTCATTTGATCACATCCCACACGTAGCTACTGGAACCTCCGCCTGATATCTGGTAACAAACTACTATTACTACTATTACAAATTATACGCGTTTCGAAAGCATCTGTCGTCGTGGTCATCGAAGGTATACGCAAGAGATTGGACAGAAAGTCAGCGAACGTCTGGCTGGTGTGTATTATTGAGCCAGGGGAGGGTGTGAAGAAGGACGAGATCAAACCCGTTCTTCCCTCGGAATAATAATTATCGTAATTTACTTACACCGGCCATTTGACCTGTTCTTGGTTTTTTTTTATTTTTATATCTTTTTCTATACACAATATTCTTATAAATATTTTATAATGTTATTATAGATAGTTGGCTGCTATCTTCTTTTTTTCAGTGTATGCGTATGTGTGTGTATTATACATGAATAGTAACTATATATATATATATGTATATAATATTCCTCAGTCCCACTGTTTATATGAAGATACATATAAACACGCACAATCACACTTATTGCATTTCTGTGCCGGGGTCTGGTGTAAAGAGTGTATTAGAGAAAACGTTAGAATGGAAAGATTGGTATACCGATAGATTTAAAATAATAATGATAATAACACAATAGTTCGATTAAATGATTAATTATAATTTAAAAGATTTGATGCAAAATTAATAAATGTTTATAAAAATTCATATATATATATATATATATAAAACCCATTGAGAACCAAGTGAATATGATCAACTTTATTTCTACGTGTATTTATTTGCCTATAATTAAATTATAATAAATGCCAAATATATTGTATTATTGAAAAGTGGTATTTAAAAATATAATTGGTAACTAATAAACTATAAATAAAAACATGTTTGTTAACTTGGTACTTAAATATGTACTGTATATTATAAATACTGAATATTATACAGACATAAATTTAAAATTAGTTTTTTTATATTGTAGGATTGTATAACATTTTTTATCAAATTTAGCTAATGTACACGCCTGCTTAGCATCGCGTACATTATCCTCGTTTATCATTTTACAAATACATATACGAGTTCACCGTGCTATGTGTCATTGGAATGACAATGGTTTATATCATTCTTTTAAGATATAATGTTATTTATAGTTAATCGATACTATCTATACTGCTGAAAGATTTTAATTATTGACCAATAATTATAATTACACTGCAGATAGATAGAACAAAAACAAAAATCTCGTGTCACCGTAGGAAATGTCCAGTAGTTGTTATCCGTTTATCCTTTTACTCGGATAAAGGATCGTCAAGCATATTTAATCGACAATGGACTGAAATTTTTCAAAAATATTCTGCTCGTCATGCGAGGATTCCATTATAAAATATATTTATGCAATATATTTTATTACAAAGAATGAATTAAACACGCGTACAAAGAGAGACCGGCCAGAGGAGTCATATATGATGCAATTATATATTTTTCCTCTATCCTCTAGTACATTATAACGTCGGTCAAGCTAGTGCCATTTACGACGACGATGGCGTGAAAAGTGGCGACAAGGATTATGGGTTGACAAGGTGGTGAAAATGATTCGAGGGTAGAGAAGATTTGTAGAGATTTTTTCGCCTTACTATGGCAATGACGTTTGAATTAAACAATGTGATATCTATTAAAATCGTATCGAGACAACCTGTAAACCGAACCGACGCATAATATATTTTAACCCTTTCTATTGTAGAAAGTCACGGCAAATTGATGTGTATGTGTGATTACATATATTTTTTATACTTTTTATATTATTATTCGTATATTTATTATACAGCTCGTACATATATAGGTAAATATTAATATGCACTGTTTTTTGCTTTCAGGGGACAAACCACACGCTTGCGAACTCTGCCAAAAGAAGTTCGCTCTTGCTTGCAACCTGAGAGCACACATGAAGACTCACGAGAGTATGTATATTTCGTCATATGTACATTTATATTATACCCGATTGCTATATATACACTCAAACATTCTTAACTAACATAATTCAATCTAACTAATAAAACATATATATATAATACTGAACCAATAATTTCGATAACCTGTTCTTCGCAAAAAAAGATTATCATTTTTTCTTGGAATGAAAACGATTTCATGACATTGGACTGATATGCGTTGTTTCTTATTTTGTGTCTATGCTTAGTAATAATAATAATAATAATAATAATAATAATAATATATGTCGTTTAAGTAATAATTGTATATAATTTAGTTAACATTTTTATTTTTATTTAAACTTATGACTGTCATTATCATGGCAATTCAGGGTATTTTAATTTTTATATTATTATTAATAAATAAAATATCTTTTCTTAATACTGGTACCTATAGATTATATAAATATTATTATTAATAATATAATATAAGATTATACAAATATATAATAATATATAATAAATAATAATTTGTCAAGTGAAAATATCGTCAAAATAAATAGAAAATATATAAATATATTTATTTATTAAAGGCTTGTTGTTTTTCAAAATAATTTCATTAGTGGATTGCTGTTGTTTATAATAATAGAAATATTTCAAGTTATTAACAAAAAATAGTAAATTAAAGACGTTTCGTATATTATTTCGTATATTTCTATTCAACATCAATGAGATTGCCATGACGGATAAAACCTTTGAATGCATGTATTAAATTAAATAAAATATCCCTGGAATGTGCATTAATTTAATTGATATCATACGAAATACATTTTTTTTCGTTAATATATTTATATATAATGAACGGCAATTCCATCATTTTACACACATTTTTTTTCGTATTCAAGAACCGATCGCATAAGGAGTGTGCAATTTAGTGTGCCAATAGAAAATTCCACGCATTTTGAGTGAATTTAATTTAAAAATAATAGTATACAATTGTAAAGGAGTTTGATCAAAATTTACAATTAGTGTTACATACTTCCAAATATAAGCATGATTAGTATTTTTATAATTATTATACATTTCGAAAGTCCATTATTTTCAATAATGTAGACAACTATTTCACGCGGGAAAAAAATTATCGTGAAATATTTTACACTATAAGATGTAGTTTAAACCGTTTTAAATTTTTTTATACGCTCTTTTTATAAGCGACTCTTGTCGGTATCTAAAGAAAATCCATTATATTCCGTTTAATATTTTCAAAACCTAATTTTTTCCCATCATATCAGTGTAATACAAACTCGAAAACAATAAAATAATATGATATTATACGCAATGTGGGCGTCGATTACGTATGTTATAGCACATGTCGTGTGTTTAGGCAGCTAAAAAAACCTTTCGTGAAAGACGATATACATTGTCAGGCCTTATGTGCTTGCTTCAGTGTCTAAATATTATATATAATATGTTCGTCCCGCGTCTTCTACAGCAATCATTTGCTAACGAAAAAACGCACGTTTTAATGCCGTTAAAATCAGTATATCTAATATAAATATCTTTATGCATGTACACACACATGCGAACACGCGCCCGCATATATAGACACGGAAATTGAATTAATTGAGATTTTACTATTATCGCCAAAATACAAGTGATTGTATATCTCCAACCCTCCTTCCATCTCCGGAAAGACTGGTACAGTATCTATACATTATATAATGTAGTATGCTAGCCGCTAAAATTGTCCTCGCATTAACTGTGGCGCCTGAGAAAGATAAAAATAATTGTATAGTAAAAACATTATATATATACCCAAATTAATAGACATCGTCATGTAGTCCTAACATGCGTTTTTGATCCCATGCACACTTACGCCCACTGAATTACACCCTTTCTATATTGGACATGATATTAAACGAGAGAATACGACGGATAATTGACGACCTTTAAAAACATTTTATACCCTAATATATAATAATGATATATATTAAGAATTGCAACAACTATCCCATCGTGTAGGCTATCGCCGATGGCGTGATTCAATAATTACAAAAAAAAAATAAAAACTCCAAATAAATACCAGAAAATATCAGTTTTAAAATATACGGCAGGCCAAAGTCATTTACGTGTTACTATAAATGTACACATTACAGTATTGACAATTGTATTTAATTAACGTAGTATGTAGATATTCAATAATAAATAACAGCATTGACATAATAAGTTATGTAAATATTGATATCAGTGACGATTAGCTTAGGTTACTAATTTAACTAATATTGTTTAATTTATAAAATTACTCGTAAAATTATTATTATTAACAATATTTTTATTCTTACTACTACCGTTGTAATACTATTTAAAGAAATAAAGTGTTTGGTGTTATAATATTGTTTGTTAAAATATATTTGGATACACAATATTTTTTATTTTTCGGTCTAATATGTACGCAAATAATTCGGAAGGTTTCTTGATGAGTAAACAGGCCGCTCAAAACCATCCATGCGAAAGGTTGATAAATTTAATTGTCCTGGCACCTTAAATGTTTGAATGTAATTCTCGCACACGATATTTGATGCACTGAACGATGCTATTTGAAAACATAAATTGTACATGCCTATGTTTGCCAAAAAATGTCCCGATTGGCTTATGTTACCAAATACCAATATTGATAATGATCCAAGTGATAAATATAATTCTACTAATTTTACTTTCCATTCACTCAACACATTCTTGATTTATTAAATGTATTCTTAAATTTAAAGGCAATACTGGCAATATGTAAAAATTTTTCTCGTGACCATACTTGTTAAAGCCGTATAATAAGCTGAATGGATGTGGTGTTGTCAGCTCATACATGGAAACCTGCGCAACTTTATAATTATGAAATTATTATCTGTGTTTCTTGAATTATTATAATAATCGTTATTATGCAAGTGAAAAACCCTCACCATCGAACCGTTGCCATGTACAGTGGCCGTTTTTTTGTCGTCCGTCCGCGAACCGTCACCGTACACAAGTCGTCATCTCGAAACTTCTTTCGCTGAGCGTTAATCTTTTGTACTTTAAAAATCGTTATTTGTCGTGTATTTTGTTTATTATTATACTTTGCAACTCAAATAGTCAAAATATTAATTTTAGAATTTTACGAGCTCAAATAATTACGTGTTTGTGAATTGTAAAAGGCTCTAATAGCCTTTATTGGGTTAGTGTGACTAATAATCAATTTCAATGACCAACTTTTTACGTTTATTTTTTGTATTTTGTATTGATATATATATATATATATATATATATATATATAGTAATAACTTAAAAAACAATAAAAGAAAAGATAAAAATTAAGATAGAAGGGTAAGGGGATAAGAGAATATGTTGGAAAAGTAAGAGAATGTGCGGGATACCTGGGTGATGGGTGAAAGGGTGACTAGAGTAAGTTTAATGAGTTATTACAGTTATTTTATTCGAGGTCGTGAATACGAAAATTATTCAGGAACGTAATTAAAAAGTGTTATATATTCGAATATAGTCAGTATATAATTAGTAACGAGTGTTAGATAAACAGAATCGTATTCTCTTACCCAACCAACCGTGCTTAACTTCTTTAGTCTAGAGACACAAGAGGTTGTGCAGAGGTATGAGGAAAAAGGTTGAGTCGATGCCTTCGCTTTACGAATTCATCGACAAATGTTTAAATAACAAAAACGCAAGCAATTTAGTGACAAATGACTGTACTCGTTCCTTGGAATACCGACTTCTTGAAGATTATTATTGGCTCGAGGCTGGAACGTAGTCAGGTGCAATAAACTTGCACTGGTAAAAGAATCCTCTACTCCTCTCCACGAAAGATTCCTCTTCTGGAGAGATTTCCCTCTAACGCTCGAATAGAAGGAAAACGCGTCCCTTCTGGGTTGAAGAACCTCCTCTGCTCGACCAACAGTCCGTACCAACTGTTCGTCACTGCTGTGGACTGCCTTCGACTCACCTCGACTGCCGTCGAAAGGAGCGTAATTTTTGGGTTATATAGACTTCGTAGGGTCATGTCCCCATAGAAATTTGGTACATCTAGTGTTGTGGCGTTTGTGTTGTTAACCTCGTTAGTTTTGTCCCTGGGTTCCTTTATTTGGTTGATTCTGAGTACGCTTTTTAGTTTCGGCGTGTGAATGTATCCCGCGCCGTGTGCGATTTACTGTTATTTGGTCACTAACCCTTTTGATCGGCATTCTTCGTGTTTATTTATATTTATTAATTTTGAATATGCTTTATGTACAATTTGTTTAGTATATTTGGTATTCCAAGAAGATCGAGGGACAGTTCGTTTTATTAAGAAATCTTAAAAAAATACTGTACCCGAATATTTTATTTGGGTACAGTTTTTTTTACATAAATTAAACTATATTATGATGTGCATGCATATCATTACAATATATATATATACATGTTATCAAATTTGTTATTTTGTATACAGTCAACAAATCGAAGACCATGTAAATTATCTTTTTTAGAGAAGCCCTGGCCTCTATAATATTTAAATAAGGCCTGTAGTTATAATTAACATCGTAATGGAATAGACCAAGATTTAAATAATGTGTAGTGTTTGTGTGGATCGAGCAGTGCGTTCTCAAACATTTTCCAATGTTTTTTTTCCGTTGCTCGTCTGTTTCAGAGGAACGGGCTTAATCAGTGCATACTAAAACGGTCTTCCCATCGGTATATGAAGTTCACGATGCTTTTTCTTTCATAGTTGAAATGTAACTTGATCAATTACTTTTCATTTACGTAGTATAATTTAATTAATACTTTATGACGCAAATGCCAATTGAATTGACACCACTTGAAATGTATGAACTGAAATGTCACTGTTTGTATTTGATTCAATTAAATTCCGGTATACATGATAACGTATTGTAAATATAAATAATTCCGTATATGAATAATATACAGGAATGTTTTATTGTAAGATACACTCCCTGTCAACACTGTGCGAGATAGGTATTGCCAAAACACTCATCATACTCAAAAATCCTCACAATTAAATTTGATGAAAATTAGTTGAATGGTAAAGTAACGCATAAGGAACAAACAAACATTCATTTGTATATATATATAGATTATAATTATTTATGCAACAAGAAAAATGTTCATGACATATTGAATTACATAAAAGTTCAACACGTTTTGTAATAGATTTCGTTTTAAATGTAAATTTATTGTATTTTATCCATTAAAAGCTTCAGAAGCTTTTCTCAATAAAATAGTTTGATTTACTAAGCTATCGTTAATTAATATTCCACTTTTATTATATATGGTAAACTAATTTCTGGTATAATTGTTGATCAACAAAACTATACTAATATAGCGAAGAGTAAAAATGTTTTTCTAATATTTCTTTTCGTCATAACTGCTAAAATATTTTAGAGATCTATTTATTCACGATCAATATTTAAAATTTGAACATATACAATATCGCTAACTTTGATAGGAAAAAATGTTGTTACGATAAAATGAAAAACCATATTTTCAAAATATTCGTATATGAGAAAATAGTGAAAATTATGTGTATATATTTAATTTTTTTAACTAATTAATATTATAGTTTTATATACTTTTACTTGCAAAACGTTATTTTCCATGATCACTGTTTATAAATAAATAATACACGAATAAATACTGATAATCCCATTTGCCAAAATAACCTCGTGAATGTTGATATTAGCTTGTGAATGTTTATTAATATAAATATAATTTAATATTATAATATATATACCAGTGATTTTGGCATATATTAACATTTAACGGAAATTCATTAACTACAAATATTCGCAATAATAAATATACAATTTACATATAATATGCACGATTAATTTTTTTAATGAAAAATCAAACTTTCACAACAGTTAACATGTTATGGAAATTCTTAAAAACACTATATCGGTACCAAACTACGTTGATGAACAATTAATATCGCATTTTATCATTATTATGACTTAATTATTATTAAAACTTAAGAGTTTTTTTTTAATTTCGTAGGTGAAATTCAAGAAGAGTGCAGCAAATGCGGTAAGGTGTACATGTCACCAGAAACGGACAAAGGTCGTGGCGCGTGTCTCGAATGCGCACCGCTGTCGTCATCCATCGTCATCACAAAGACCCGATTGTCATCATGCGCGGGCGACGCGTCTTACGGAATTAATTCGACAATTGATTCGGAAGAGTGTAGCCGCAGTTCATCGATGGGGTCTACCGAGGATAGAGGCATGTGAACAGCGACTAACCGACCTAACCGATACTGCCGGCGAAGTGACGTGGGTGGCGTGGCTACCACCGGTTTTAATTAAAAACGAAAAAATACAGTATACATATATACTATTTCTTTTTTCGTGTATGTATATGCGTGTGTGTATCGTTGCCACCGCGTACGTTGCTATCGTTGCCGACGATGACCGAAGCGGCTCCTCCTCGAAGACAATATTATAAATTACGTGTTTTATGCGTACATCGACAGACGAATGCCAATGGTTGTAAGAAGGAGTCCTCGAGAAAAATATATAAAAGCATTTAGGCTTTATCGATTTTCGTGATTTTACGACCGAGTCGGACAAAAAACAATTTTTACGAGTTTTCGGAAGAACAATGTCGTAAAACAGACGTAATTAATGCGTGTGATCGGTGTTTTTTTCCCTGTTTTTTCTTAGACCCTTGTTAATTAATGCACACACAATCTATTTACATATATATATATATATATATATAGCACCTATTTAGCTTATACAAGCTACCAGAACAAATATTATAATATTATCATCTTATAATGGTTTAAAGATATATTTTTTAAATATTCAACGTTTTCCCTTTTACATTATATATATATATATATATATATATATATATTTGCGTGTATCTTTTTAATCTTATTAATTAATTATTGTCATTTAATAATAACCATGAAGTTGTAACGTCCAAGTTACCTGTGACTATTCATTGATCAGAGATTATGACGATCTAAACGAGGTTAGATCGTCGATATGTATCGTATTCAATACAGATCTTTTCACTCTTTTTTCGACTACGAACCAAGAAACATTTCTCCATCACAGTTATCCATTTTATTTTTCTATTCTTTTAGATTCTTCAAAGTTTAATTTGTTTTTCGCCCAAAATTCATTTTCGATAGACATGGAATAATTTTCCCAACACTCGCTCTCGGGCTGGGGACTGCTTTTGGCGGGATACAATGAATAATGATACAATGATGTTTTAAATTTGTGTTCGCGCCTCTACGTGATTATTTTTATATCCAGGTGGATTTTCATCTAAAATATTTTCATGCTGAGTATCATTTTATATTAAATGTATATATAAATAATATTTACACAATATAATATTTTATAAATATTTTTATCTATAGATGTGAACGCAAGCGACTGGGTATATATGTGAATACTATATTTTGTAATTTTAATTCTAGTCACTTTATTATTATCATTTATTAATTTTTTTATTTTATGTTTATTAATATTATTATTATAAGGATTATTATTTGATATATATATATATAATGTAGGCTGAAATATCTATATAATTTTATGCAGTATATCTGTGTAAAATAGGCAAATAATAATAAAATATTAATATTTCATTGTATATTTTTATATTTAAAATGTAGTTTTTAGTTTAAAAAAGCTGTATTTAATTATATATTTATTTATTTATTCATAACATGTAAAATCTACATAATAAATATATAAATTTTAATTTTGAATATTATTGTTTTTTTCTTATAAGAACTACAACAATAACGTATTATCAACTTACCAAAAAAATGTTTGCAATTTTATGAAAGTTTTCTGTAATTTTTTCTATGCTTAAAAAAATTATTGATAAAATCGGAAAATAAATCAAATAATGTACTGATTAAACAAAATTTGTCACTGGACAGTTACATGTGTAAAAATTAACAGATTCATTCTACAAAAAGTATTTTGCAAATAAAATAAAAATATTTAGATAAAACATTACAGTTAAAATTTTACATTCTTCATTTTGCTCAAATTTGCAAATGTTGAAGAATCCCTGAATCGATGCAAAGATGATATTTCAAAATTGTATACCTATTGAATGATCATTAAAATCCTTGTGAATGTATATTCGTCTCCTTCATGGTAAGTAACAAGTTTATTTATTTCATATAGCTGAATTGACACAATTAATTTAACTCTCCAAATATATAAATCACCTACAAATACATCAAAATCGATTACACTTAACAAATGAAATAGTAATTAAGAAAATAATTTAATGTGAGATAACAATATTTATGTTATTATTTATATAATGGTAGTTTATCTTAAAATTTTAAAATGTGTTTATAAGTCATACAAACGTAATACACATAAATGTAATTTCATATATAAATAAATTAAATAAATATATATATATATTAAAATTTAAGTTTCCAATAGAATTTTGTTTTCATATTTTGTAACCTTAATTATATAAAAAATAAAAACTACAGATTTTAAAAAAGTGCTCTCACGACAGCGATTAAATTTATAAAATAAATCTAATTGCACAAAACGCAAGATCATCGCCGTACGCATATTCTAATATAACGTTCGACTTTCTATAACATTTTGAATTGTTTGAACGAATTTTTTTTGTTTTCGACGTTTATATGGCAAAAAGTGAAATTTCGAACTCGCATAACTCCGTCAATTGTCAACTGATCGCGTTTTGTTTACGTCATTGGATTCCTATCCAACGAAATACGAAAACGCATATTTGAAAAGGATTTCTCTCACTCACCCGTCAATTTATTATGCTTAATCAATCTACAATAGAACAAATAGGAGCACCTGAAACAAGTATTTAAGCTTATTATAAGCTATATTGTTACACTTATTATTATTTAAATAATTTGCGCTAATATCCCAAAGACTTATCTATATCCCGCGTCGTAGATAACTCTTATCTACCTCGCGTGATAACGGAATACATTAATAACGATTTGAAATTTATGTATGGCTGTAATCGTTGTGTGTCCGAGACGATTGTAGAACACGTAGACGCGTTCTTTGTTCTACAATGTTTTCGTCGGAAGTCGGCTTATATTTATTTGTTTATTTGGCCGCGATGGACATCAACGCAGTCTGCGGACATTTCAATGGCGATAAATTTGGCAAACCCGACAAGTAGGTGTTCAATGACGATTCTACCGTCATTTTCGATTCTCGGCTCTACAATGAACGTCCCAAATACGAGGAATTCGGCCAGTTTGTCAGTTTCGACACGTCGCGTGAGTATCACACGTTCAAAACAACGTGAGTCATAATTTGCCCATTTTTTTACCATTAAAATAACTTCACTCGATCTCTTGACAATGGTGCGTCGTCTATTACGTAATTGTCCGTCTAACCTAAAGGCGAAATGTAGAGAACTGCGAGTACACAGAAGTTATTCGCGTCATATCCAATTGTAACCGTTAAATTAGTAAAGTTCAAGTTGAGTACGTTAATTTACACATATATATATATATATATATATATATATATGTTATTACTAACATCTTATTAATTTATAAGATAGTTTATTTGTGGATTATAGTTAAAAAATTGTGTATTTTACGACGCATTTCAATATTAAATAAAATACGTTATTTAAATTGTTTTCTCTTTTTTAATATACACACATTGATTCAATTTAACGAGTTCAAAATTGGTTTTTTCATTCAGTCATTTTAATGTCTAATTGAATGTAAGTTTAAAAATATATCGCAGTACTGTTATTTTGTTTGCTCTTTCATGTTAGAAGTGGTAAATGAATGGAGATAAACCAACGTATTGTTCTGTCTGATTAAACTGTGTTATGATCAACGCACTTATTTTATAGGTGGTGTGTCTGGGATGTATAAAGCTGAACAGTTGGTCGAATTGCTCTGAAGAACAACATTATTAGTTATAATATTAATAATAACATATTGGTTGTAACTTTCCCAGTTAACGTAAGGAACGTCAATTACATTGTTATCCCGTTTAGCAAATCGCAAAATGTATCCAAAAATAGACTACCATAAAAAAAAATACAATTTCCTTATTTCTAACGAAACAAGTATTTATACGCATTTTAAGGTATATACAACTTAAATACATTCACTACATCAGTTTAAATTAGTCAATACTTACACTATTTAATAATTATATTTTAAAAACACTTATCTTTTTTTGTGTTTTTAGGTAATATAGTGCTGCACTTATTTACATAAGAAACACGGAAGAATTTTGATTTGGAACAATTTAGAGTTTGGAAGTAAAGTACAATTACCATCTAAAGGCTCATTTGTGGAAGTCAAATATATATACTTATATACCCCTATAGTCAATGCTTTGTACTTTTAAACAATTTTTAATTCACAAATGTACTCCAAACACACAATTCCGTACTTACTAGTAGTCATAAATACGTATAAATACTGAATTCCCCAAATCTTTCTATTTTCTTAAAATCATTGTTCCAAGGTTTAACATTTACTCATTTACACCCTATAAAAACTGTTTTGTACTTCTAAATACTTTAGTTCACAAATGTACTCTTAAACACACCCAAGTCCATACTTGCTGGCAATCATATATATGTAGGAATACTGAATTTCCCACACCAATTTTTTTTAAAAATCTGTGTAACAAGCCAAATATATGCACTTATACACCTCTATAGGCAATGTTTTGTACTTTTAAACACTTTAATTCACAAATGTACTCCTAACAAACAAGTCCATAACTACTAACAGTCGTGTATATATATATATATTTAGGAATCGCCAAGGTGAGCGAGTAAAAAACGGATTATGTATTTATTATTTATTGAAAGAAAACAAGTCGGTAAAAACATTGAGGTTAGAAATGTGGTTGTTTATATATCTCGGCACTACACTTCAAAGCTCGCGTTAAAACGGAATGGCTCGTTGTGTATCACTAGTAACGGAGGTGGTGCGTGTCCGCTTCCCCTTCCAACAGTGGCGCCATTCAGCGGCTAAAAGTGTAGTCTCGGGGAGAGGTGCTGCTTGCATTTGGAATTAGACTTGTTAGGTGAGCAGTCCTTAAAGCCACATATATATATATATATATATATATATATATATATATATATAAATAATGCTGAATTTCCTACATCGATTTATATTATATCAATGTTACAAGCCAAATATATACATTTATACATACCTATAGGAACTGTTTTGTACTTCTAAACACTTTTTAATACACATATATAAATTTAAGTACACACAAGTGAATACTTATAGGCAGTTACAAATATGTATAAATGCTGAATTTCCTACATTAATTAATTTTCTTATATCATTGTTACAAGGTCAATATATACCCTTATCCATACCTAAGGGCAATATTTTGTACTTTTTAACACTTTGTAATACACAAATATAAATTTAAGTACACACAACTGAATACTTATGGCAGTTAGAAATACATATAAATGTTGAATTTCCCAAACCAATTAATTTTTTTCAAATCATTGTTAAGTGCTTTTATATTCACTCATATATACACTATAAACATTGTTTTGTACTTTTAAACAATTTTTTATTCACAAATGTACTCCAAACACAAACAATTCTATACCTACTATATATATATATATATACACACACATCTTAGTCATTACTAAAATTGAATTATTTTTAATAGAAAATTTGAGATATAAGATATGTTTACCTTTTTTAAAATCATAACGATACAATATTTAATAACAAAACGCAAAAATGTTTATTTTATACCGACGTATAATCTGTTTACCTACGTCATATTGAAACAATTATAAAAAATAATTAAAAACAAATTTCTTCATATTTTGAAAAAGTTGACCTAATACACATTTATAGTTTTGTATTTAATGATACGTATTTAAGTGTATATTGCATTATCAATTAGTTGGGTGTCGTTCAAATGTTGTTCTTCACAAGCTCTCAAGTATTCCACGACAAAGTGTACTGGACATTCAATTAACAATTGTCGGTACGATTATCGATTTTTATATAAAAGATCAAAATGTGATGTTTTAAACTGGTGGACATTAATTCCCATATTAAAGAAAGACTAATGAAAATGTGCCGTAAAATATTATACTCGGACAATGTTGTTTGTCCGGTTTAATGCCGTCATTCCTAATGGAACGAGAAGGCAACTAGACCAGCAGCGATTGTTCGTGTGTATAAGCACTCTGTCGATGCGTCTATAATTGGTCGGATAATGAAAACATTTGTGCGGACAATACACTAAATAACTACGCTGTACTACACGAACCTGACCGTGTGGTTATTACCTTTGATGGGTGTGAAATGGGAAGGAAAAACAAAATAGCCTGTTTGGAAATACATACGAATAATGGGGTAACAGTCGCGCATATAGACGTGTGTTTGTGTGTGTGTATGCGTATAAAGTGTAATACGCGATACACGTACATTTTTCCCTTTCGACAAGAGTTTCGGAAAATTCAGTAGCAACGACGACGAAGAATACAGTTCACCTTCTCGCACATTTTATTGTCCTCGGTTATATAATGGGTATTGTGTGTGTATAAGTGTTGTAGTAATAGTAGCTTAGTAGTAGCAGTACTAGTAAAACGCGTGTACAGGGATTAAAGTGGTGGCGCTGCTGCGGGCAACAATAAAACGCAATTTCCACGGCAGTTATCAGAAGAATTTACAAATATAACGGACCACCGGCTACATAAATTCGTTGCCGACCCTTGTCGCGCCGATATGTTTTAAATTATAAGCGTATAATAATGCCACACCTACGTGTACTTTTGTCGCATACCTCATGCGCACGTGAACGCAAATTTACTACCCAAAATGGTTGGTGTTCCGTCGTTTGCGAAAATGGTAGCGAGAGGAAGAGAAAACCGTTCCTCGCCCGCAACATTCCCGAGGATTTTAATTCGTGTTGACTGAACCTGTACCGCCGGCAGAACACATGTACGACCGCCTTGTTCGAGTGGGATGGTCATCTAACCCGTCGACCCGAAATATACTACGCTGTAAGGAATATGAAAACACGAATGCTCGCGCGTCAAATGTATGTCATTTTATATAATACCTAGCTAATAGTTGCGTAACTAATATAAAATACGCGGCCTCAAAGGGAACTTTTAAACACAAAATCGGTTCTAACTCGCTATACTCGAGTATGTATAATAAATGTGTATTTGTTCGGAATATTGTTCAAACGAGTAGTTTTGGAAAAGCGACGGACGTTATTATTCTATCGGAACCGTTTCGAATTTTTAATATTATTTTTAATGGAATTCGGTTCATTTACTGTCCAGGCCATACGTAACTATCACGAGGCGGCCGTCGGGGTCGGTGTGTTCTTTCGGATAACTGGTCAGGAATAAGGATTGATCGTGAAAAAAATCCAATTTTTGTGAATCACGTCTGTTTTTGTTTTCTATGTCCGATAGCTATGCTGAACGGTTGATATGACTCGTCTTGGCAACATTTGAGTCATTGACAAGCACAGGTTTCTTTGAGCGTTTGTGTCGCCATAAACTTGCCATACTGTTGTGTTTTTTACGTGTTCGCGAGTGTGAAACATCTTTCGTGACACTTTAAAGTCCCATAGTTGTGCGTGTATTTATTTTCGATATTTTGTCGCGTGATAAATTAATTGTTTAAAACAATTCATTCCCGAACTTATCGTTAACGACGGTGTGGGAGGATATTGTTGATCGCCACCCTTTTTTCCATTTTTTATAATATTTTCTTTCGGAGCGATATATATATATATATATAGGTGTGTGTGTAAAAACACAATGAAAACGAGTGCTTCTTTGACCCTTGTGCTTGCAAAAAACACTGCTACAGTGTGAAGTGCCTGCGATCTTAAACGCGCGCGAAATTCTCTGTAATCCGCTTTGGAGAAAAGGGAGGAAGAGATCGAATTGCATTTTTTTCCTCTAGTGTTTTCTGTTTTTAACGAGATCTGAAGGAATTAAACTCGGTTTCGATAAGAATCCAAATTAAACAACATATTTTTCCCTTCCCCTAAATGCAAAAAATCTATTATCCACAAGAAAAAGGAAAAAAACCATTATTTGTTACGCTGCTAATCGCAAAAATAACTAATAATTTGTTGAATATTCTTAAAGGCCTTTTACTGCCCATTTGACGAAAATAACCATTGTATATTTTTATTTCGTCACTCTTTTATTTTTCTCGAACTTTTCAAACAAATTTTCAACTGACTAAATGTATTTATCCATTTCATACAAATTATAAAAATCACTGAAATATTCCCAGAATAATAGGCTAGATATATTGTTATACATTAGTACGTTATCCTTTTATTGCTTGAACCAAATAATTGCATATATCAGTGTTACACGTTTATATCGGAACCAAAACTTCATACCAACCGTCAATGGACAACCATTTTAGAGATAGATTCGATAATCCGGAGTCCACAGTGAACACCATTGTCGTATCTAACTTTAACATAGACGGGGATGACCAAGTTTAATATAAGTATTCAGGGAATATTTTTGACTTGAACAATAATATAGTATATTATTTTGAATAATAATCATTGTAGCTAGGGTGTAATTATTAAAGTATAGTTGAAATAAAGAAATATTAATTTCAGTAAATATTACGTCGTAATATCTATTCAATAATACATCAAAATAACTTAAGAACACAATTGTATTATGCTCATATAATGAATTCGTAAAAATACGCGAAATTGACGAAGTTCAAATAGTGCCACTAATCATATTCGCGCAAAACTATCTCGCTCCACGTGTGTATTGACCACAGGCCCTTACATGAATTTTTATGAAAATGAAAATGTTACTGATCATATATAACTATGTATGTACGTATGTGTACACATGTATATACCCATATGTACTATGTAATGGGACTGTTGCATAATCAAACTTACCAAATAGTTCCCAAGTTTACTTATAGTTATGAGATACGTTTTCAAAAACTTAAATCCTACATATGTTCGCGTTAAACTTTTATGAATCCATTTAGATATATATTGTGTATTTGCGTGTCGATTAAACATAGGCGTCGTAAATTGTCCCGGTATACATATTTAGCTTTTCAATATCATATTTTATAAGAATTTTAACAAATATATATGATGTTTTATTATGGAAAATAGGCATACACACATATACATATATATGTTATTACGAGAGCATACGCGGTCAAAAAACAGACAAATTTATATCTATAAGAAATTATTAAAAAAATGTTTGGTGCGTTCGTATTTTCTTCGTTCGTTTTACTTATTGTATTTGACACGTTATCCGAGAGGAAAACAAGGTGGCTAAATAACAATAATAGTTTAATAATAATACGTAATAACGACGATCATAACGCACGGCTGGAATAGCCGGTCGATTATGAATGTGTGACGCAACTGGGTATCATCGATACTGATTCAAAGGGCGAAAGGGTTAAAGGACCGGTTCGAAGTCAAATTGAATTTTAAATACTGACCCATGCGGCCGTAATTAAGCAACAAGTATACCCTTATTTCGACACCGCCATGCCTTGCCACCGGCCGCATACCGATCTCTTACTATTCGTATTTTCTACCTCCCCTGGCCTCCCACCCATTTATAAATCATTAGCCCATTATAAACCGCGTTATTAATATAAGCGCGCGCGCACACACACACACACACACACACACACACGTAATTATTTTACGGTAATGGTTTTATGTCGATTCTCCGGTTCGATTGTAATAATTCCACAGCCGCTACTATTACTGTAAACATCACCGTCCCTCTGACCATCCACTATAGTTGTTCATCGCCGCTTTTAGAGGGATTTCGTATCAATTTACCTTCATCGCGAATTCAGCGCACGATCGCTGCTTTACGAAACCCAAATCGATGATGGATAGTTCGTCAAACGTGCACGCGCACACACACACACACACATATATATATATATATATATTATACTAGTGTGTAAGATGTGTTTTGTTACAAAAAATATGCGTACGCGTCTTGCTTAATGTCTTATAGAGATTCCAGTACGCAAAGAGATATCGCGGGCTATCTGTAAACTGCATGGGCATTGTAGACGAAAAATGTACGTTTATTTTATGTATTTTGTTTTTCCAACCTCCCCTTGTGATTTTTCCCGTCGTGTTTGTTTAATTATTTTGAAATGTACTCTTCTGAACATAAATCGTTTGCTCCGTGACGCGCCGGACTTCCTCGGGATCGTTCTACGCGGGTAGCGGTGGGTGAAGAGGTGTGTGAAAAAAAAGGTTTGTTATTTCGATCGCTGCCGTCGCCGTTGTCGTTCCACCCTCCCATCCCACGCAAAACCGATAAAAGTAATTAAAAATTATGGCGCGATAGGTTTATATAATATAAATGTTGTTAATAAATAAATAAATATATATATATATATATATATATATATATTATATTGCCAAATTTTCCGATAATTAATGGCAACGTAGATAAAGACTCGGGTTAAATAAATCGAAAAAATTTCAGATTTATATTTTGTTTAGTATTATTATTATTTTTTTATATACGGTTTTTGATTTTTTTTTTTATAGCACCAAAATCCGTCCGATATACGACCTACCTTGCCAACGAAACGTATCTATGGCCGTTATCAATTACTAGTTACTTACTAGAGATACACCTTTCTGAAATATGAGTACGTAACGAAGGAAAAATATCGTTGTCCTAACAAAATCCTCGAGAGACTAGTACAGTCAAATGTCAAATAGAATAAATAGACTAGAAACAATAATATTAGAAAATGGTCACGTTTTCATAAATATGTTACATACTGAATTTGTTGAATACGATTTCGAGAAATAGACAACAAAAATATAATTTAATCGAGTTTAAGTTGTTTAAAATCGCAATACATTATTTTTAATTGCTCAAATTCTAAAAAAATGTATCACAATAATAATATTTAGACTTTTTTCTTGCGTGTCAAATAAAATCTTTTAAATTAAATGTATATTTTCGAATACTTATTTTATAATCACAACGTTAGAAGCATAAACATATAAGAACGTGCGAGTTTATGAAAATACCTAAATGTTAATAATAACTTTTAGCCAACCCTATGGCATATTAATAAAAAATAGCATCAAGTTATTTAATTTCTCAATAAAATAAAACAAAAAGTATAACTAGCTTCAAGTTTTATGGTTACCACATTTTGAATTTAGAGCTCTTAAAAAGTATAAAAATTGCCCAAGTTTAAAACGAATATGTTCACAATTTAACAGATTTTTTTGCAATTTTCAAGTTGTTATCAATTGTGTCAAGAAATTATTGGAAAAATCAAATAACGTTTTAAATAAATTACCAATTAGAGGAAACATTTTCTGCCAGAACATAATGCATGTCAATATCATTAGACGAAACTCTATATTATATATATATATATATATATATATATAAGAACAATTTTATTTTATATAAACACGTTTTTGTGAAACTAATATATTTTTCGCTTCACTCGATATCTAAAATAGTTTCGTTTTTTCTTAATCTAAAAGTGCTCTTCAATTGACACAATTGAAACATAAACACGCTTAAGTATTTTATATACCGAAAAATATTCGACGGATTATGTCAGACGCGAAAAAATTGTTCGATTGATACGAAAAGAGTAATCTGTATAACCTAATCGGAATGTACAATTTGCGTCGTTTAAAAAACTTACCATGACGAAAGTGTTTTCGGGCATACGAACCATAGCATTATTCGAGTTACAAAATAAAAGCGACCGGCTGCATGAGAAGGGTATCGGCATCGTGATTTAGTAGAAATTCGTCGGGGACGTACGCGCACTCGAAATCGTATGATATGACTGTTTTTCACGTCAGTTAAATCACCGTTGATTTTTAAATAACTACCGATTAAAATATCGCCTGTGACTACTGTTATATACCACAATATTATACCATATAGTGTTAATAGTATTACGTTAATGAAAACCACCTCAGCTGCCGCAGTGGAGTACTTGACCTCCTCGAAGTTTGAATGTTGTTGTTGGAAGTTCATAAAGATCGCGTATATCAGTGGGTTATGTATATAGAAAGCAATACGTATGGTGTAGGCAAAGGGAAAGAATGGTTTGCAAGTGACGTCTCGTCTGATTCAAAATTTATTCCTCCTCTCATTCATACACATACTACTGTGGGCAAAAAATAGTAAGACCTTTTAATTTAAATTTGTATTTGTGTATTGGGGCCGGGGGGGATTACTTTGATGGGATGAAATAGATTTGGCAGAATAAATAAAGAATTTTAAAATTATGAACAGTCTTACTATTTTTTGCCCACGGTAGTATATACAAAGAAGTTCCTTATATTTTAAGTTTTTAGAGAAATCTACTATTATAAAAAAATTAATTTAATAAAATTTGATTAAAAATAACTCGCCTTGATCTTAAGATTTTATATTTTTTTAAGTATTAAAAAACTATTTTATTTTATATTTGTGAAAATACCATATTTTATTTTCAGTTAACTTTTTAGTACATTAAATAAATACAAATTTAATAACGTTTAATTAAGTTCGTGCTTAGAGACCGTACAGTCCACATGTATATTGTCTCTCACACCACTTTTATCTGCTCCCGATAGCAAAGTCATTAGTGCTCGTTGTCGCGCCCAGCGCTCGCTGCGTTATTTCTAACCGTCGATTCGCAGTGCGTTTATGATTTTATCAGTCGGATGGTTATCGCGAATTGTCTAAACTATTAATATTTATGTGCTCCTCGGGTTTTAATTTCATACTTATCTGACGGGCACATAATTTATGTCGTCCACCTCTAGTGGATTGGGCCAAAAACCCATTATATCAAATTCGAAAATCAAGGTAAATCTCCAAAAGACAAATTCATCAACAGAATGGACAAATGTCTCAAAAAAAAGCAAACAGTCGAAGAAATCCCCCTCGTCTCCGATTTCACCTAATTTACAACTAATTATCGATAATCAGCCTCACCTAATACCTCCAAATTCGCAATTTAAATTTAATAATTTAATGGCTACAACGGAAAATAACACCGTTAATAATTCGCCTAATTCAGCCACAAACAAACCTACCGATGACATGGAATTAGATAATTTGTCGCAACTTACTGGCGATAATAATCTTACGGCTTCAGTTATCGATGCTAACCTATCTAAGTTTTCTGATGAATTCAAAGGAGTTCCAATCATCATTGTGGACT
>JAIPRN010001263.1:0-50160 GCA_025469175.1 Geopemphigus sp. TES_GeoC_2020 | reverse complement strand
TATGATGGTAAACAAACATCCCAAGTAAAAAATCATACATCGTGAGAGTTCGATCACATTTTACGTAAACACACAGATGTTACGTGTTTACATGTATATGTGTTCGTAAGTGCGCGCGTATAGTAATAAATTGTCGTGCGTAAAAAGAGACATAAGACGAAATGTGTGTATGTTTGCGTGCGTGCGAATTCATCCAACCAAAACGAAACGTCTTATTGGTTTTACACGTCACCACCACCTTGGCGACGGAAGATTTTTTTTCTGCCTCCTTTCGTAAACAATTTGTCATCGGGTCTTCGCGTAGGCAATTTATAGTAAACTGTAGAATACGCAAAACCAATTGGCAATATTATCCGACGTCTGGTCTACACACCCGTAGCCGTTTCGTCGCTGTAGCCGCTGCGCACGGCAATAACGATTCTATTATCCGTCATTATCGGCGGACAAGTCGAACAAATATTGCGCGACGCTTGTGATGAGAGAACGGACTCGAATGGCTCCGGCAGCACCCCCCCCCACCCATAATTACATCGCGTTTTGAATCCGTTCGGTTGGCCGACCTATTATTTCAAAAATATACCTATCTAAAACGTTGGCTCGTGAACGTATAGATCGTGGTTTATGTACGAAACGTTACAAACGGCAATTACGTCGTCAACGAATTCGGTCCCACGTGTAAAAGTACCTGACCCGTGGATAAAAACAACCGAAACTCCGGCAATTTCAATCGTTACCGTTCGAAAACTGTTTTTTCAATAAATCCGTCGAATAGGAACGATAAAATAATAATCGTAAAAATACGCGGAAAACGCCGTATTATATAAGCGACGTGTTTAAACGATTTTTGTTTCGTTTCTTTTTCACCAAAATCGGACACGTTTTGTTTCCACGCCGCCTAATTCGATAACGACACACTTCAACGTATCGTTGACGAAACACTCTGTCGAAAATGTAAGCTCGTCATCACCAGGAATACCGACGGATTTCCGCTCGATAGCCGAAAAACGACGGTACGACGGAGAATATCGACTCGAAATATATATATTGTCGGCTACGAAGGCGAGTCGTGTAATAACAACAATAACAATAACAATAATAATATTATGCTAAACTAAATCTCGGAGGAGACGACGCGCGTCCACGTCACATTGTCGCCACGGTGGGACGATGTGGAAATGTAAACAAATAAATTAAGAGGTGGAAAATTTAAGGGGGCCTTGTGGGAGAGGGTGGGACGGAGAGGTTTTTTTTTAAATTACACGTTTCTAATCGTGACGGATTTTTCTTGGCAGCGTCCGACATCTTTTATATTACGTAAAGGTTGTTTGTGCATTGCCGTGTCCCCTCCTCCGTCCGGGTGTATACGCCGACCTTGCTTTTCATTCATCCGGTCCGTCCCGCAGTAAGTCGCGCCGCGCCAGAAAATAACATTAAATACATTCGAAACGGACGCCGGCGACATTGCCCGTTTCACTGTCCTTGAGAGACCCGTATAATGTGTACGTTCATTGTATTGTATCTGAACGATGTTGGATCGGGGCGAAATTCGTAAATTAGGAAACGGGCTAAAAATGTTCGTTTCGAAACGCCAAAATGTCTTAAAGGCCTCTTTAAGAGCCGGCCGCCCTCGAATAAAAAGATTAGGTTTAAACACGTCCGTAAATTATTTGTTTACATGTACACACAGACGCGCGTTTTTCGAATATTGTTTCGCCGTATTATTACTTTTCGTCCAACCCCCAAACATATTCGATTGGCGTCAATAACCGAACGGACTGGTGTACTCTGAGCACTCCGTTTAGATGCGATAAAATGGTTTTCGTAACGGTCGAATCGATACCGTTTTCACTGTGATGACAACACGCGTAAAACAATTTTTGTCTAAACCGTTTTTTCTTTCCGTTTTTTTCCATACAATTTTCCGCGTAAAAGAGTGAAAATGGTAACTACCAAACTGTGTATGCCGTGAACGTCGGTTCCAGTCAATCACTTGGTCGGGTGTTGTTGGAAATGTATTGGTGCGTATTTTGAATTTGACAGCGACGATAAATCACCGCGTTCGAAAAACGATTCTCGGCAAAACTCTATTATTAATCTTTGTAGGTTTTCGATATTTGAACATCGGGTGAAAAGTCGGTGCACAACCGTATTTCTTAAATCGATAAATATTTTACGTCCAAGATCGCAATAAACGTTTAGACCTCGAAACATAAAACAAATACGTAAATCGGAAACGGATTTGTCGGGAATTTTACCAGTTCTTTGGCGGTAGTATGAACAAATCTAAACTTTTCGTTTAGATTTTTAGAAAACTACCGAGAAAATTGATAGAAACGAATCGAATATTGAACCGATTGGATATAATTCGCTACGAAAAAGTAACTCACGTGTAAATTAACGGGGCATCGTCCTTTCACGTGGAAGTGTTCACAGACCAACGAATAAACGAAATAAATAACGCGTCGTTGTGAAAAACGATACGTCGTTCGTTTCGTCCAAAGTGAGTCCTTGACCGTCTATTCTTCCACGTTATGTAAATTAGAACGTGGACGTGAAGACATTTTTTAAAAATCATTCCGTCCTCCCCACCCTCTTACCCTGTACAGCCTAATATAACTCGGAAAATTTTCGCATTTTTTATATGGTTTTAATCGTTCAATATATCGTATTATATAGTTAATAATCAACGTAATATTGGGAAGAAACGAGCCACTTTTTTCACGTTGCTGTATGGTTAGGAGGAAGTTTTACTCATGGTTGAATACGGGCGAAAAATTAAACGATCAGCGAACGTGTTTTATTAAAAAATTAAGCTTGTTAAATTTATCGACAAAATCGCTGTTTGCCGATCATGATTAACAGTAAAATGAAAAATCCTAACGATAGAATTTAAACGTTAAGGATCCGTTTATTTTCACGAACGTTAGTTCTTCTTTCGTAATTTGAAATAAAAAGATTATTTTCGATTTACGAAATTTAAAATATAAAAATCAAAGGTATGTAAAGTAATTTTTTAATCAACCGAGTCGAGTCAAACTGAAACCTAATTTTATATTTTCTCTTTAACAAGCTAAATCATAAGTTTATTTATCGGTTAAAACCTCGTTCTTACTAACTGCACTTTATTTTATTAATTTTATTATTAACTTTGTCCATCGGTGAACGGTCAACACTGCACTTAGCAAATATAATAAATGTAATATACATTCCGTTTATCGATTATTTCTTTTTTTTAAATTTATTTTATACGAGACAATATGTTTGCTATTTTGGAAATGTTTCGTCTTTAAAACGGAACTAATAATAATTTCGCGAGATTAGGTTAGATGAAATTGGATAAAATTGGATAATTTTAATTCCGTCGAAAAACGGAACACGTTTATATAGTCCGTGAATCGGTCGTGTAAAACGTCGTTCGTCTTCGTTTTACATTAGTGATTTTCACGATGGCCGTCATAAATATTTGATCCCGATAAACTATTCGATCCTCTGAGTGTAAACACACAGTAATTCAATCGAATACAGGAGGTCAAGTTTTGAAATTCCAAATTTAAAACACCGATTTTCAATAAAATCGTATTTTATATAAATATATCGAATTAACTTCTACTATAATTCGCCGGAGATCGCGTTTTATTTAAAACTAAAATACTTAACATTTATAATAAATGTATTCAATTTCAAATATATCGAGTATTTTTAATTATCTGAATAGCAAAATGTTGAAACGTCGTTTATTAACTATAATACGTAAAATTGTGTCTCAATAATAAGAGAATTTTTTTTCGAAAATAATTTCGATGAAATCTTATCCATAGAACAATCATCATTCTACCACTAATGAACTTTGAAGTGAATCGCTACTGTTCGAAATACTTAACGATATCGCGCTTGTTTATGACGAACCTTCATGAAGGTTGTGTTATTGTATTAAAAAAGAAATTCCGACGCTGTTTAAAATAATACCAAGTAAAACGAAAATCTCCAAATCGGTTTATAAAACTGATTTTATATATATATATATATTGGAATAACGATTGTTGTCATTCAACGTCAGATGATGGAATTAGACATGATACAAACGCGGCCGCTCAAAACTAATTTATTTTATTTGAAAAACAAATAAACGTCACCCGATAAATTATTTAAAAAACAGTCGGCTACATTAATATATATATATATATATAGCGTATCGATGAAAAAACTATTTAAAATGACAACGGCGTAATTTCTCTATCGATTGTGCTTTAATGAGAATGAAGGTACACCGTTCGTTTTCAATTTCCTATCAATTTTATACATTTTCATAGTAATTACCATTTTAGAAAATCAATTACCCGTAGATAATCCTATATTTAGTTGTACGCGGCATTTTCGCTACCGCCGATAACTTATTTTTGTAAACACGCACGGGACAGAGTAATTTATACGTTTTTTACTTCCCCCCGACGTTAATTTACTGGCGCCGCGGCGATAAGAAATCTCGAAACAGATTTGAATTCGCGGCAAAGCTTACGCGAAAACGATTTTTAATTGTTATTTATTTTGTTTTTATGTATCCCGTCAAAATTAATCGAATACATTGAAAGTCGATAATTGTCAAAAGTCGATTTCTGAACATTTCGAAATTAAAAAGGTAGCGGATGCAATGAATGTCGGTTTGAACGGGACGCCACTCGACAGAGATTTCGAAGTTCTATTATTAATTTTAATTAGAACGTAATGACGAATCGTTGTGTTTGAACAACGATTTTAACGGATGATTATTTTAAAGATTAAACGCGAACGTAATAGTTTTAATCATTTTTATTCCATTATATCGTGATATCGTAACGGATGAAATGTACGAATTTTAACGTGTACGAAAATATAAACACATATAACGTAGTTTTCAAGCTTTCGTTCGTGAAATTAAAACGTAATTTTCAAACGTGAAAAAAGCGGAAATTATTGACATTTTCAAAGCTTTATATTCAACGTGAAAACGTCGGCAAAAATAGTATGTACGCGTTATTATTATAAAACAAACGGTCGGTATACAATTTGGAAATAATAACGCGGCGAACGGCCAAAATCGGAGCGTGCCGAAAATTTTACCGGTTCCGTTTTTTTTTGTACTTTGCCTGGTAGGTACACTTAAGGGAACTATCGGGAAAATCGAAACACGTGTCGAATAAACGTACCAATTAGACGCGATTCTTTACCGGAACGTGGGGCGACACGTAAAGACCCTTTTTTTTTTTAACGCAAAAGTGTTCGCAGACAGAATAAATATGAACAGCGCGTGTCGCCGTACGGGTATTTCTGGATCCGAAAATGTAATAAAAAGGAAAAACCGCCGGAAAGTCGATTTCAGACAAAATTTACGACGAATCGAACTCTGTTCCGAGCGACCTTTTATTATATTATCACGCTTGATCGATCGATACGACGAAAGTGAGATTTCATGTTGTAACACGAAACGGTAGCCGCGGACGCCGACGTATGCGTGCGCGTACGATTGTATTCCCACGTCGTTACGACGCACTAGCGCTAAAAACTGCTCGTTCACGTTTCACACACGCGCGGCGCGTGTGAACGCGAACAATACGAAAAAATTGCGTATACGCTTGGACCTTTCGGTAAATGACCATTTACCGATCTCCGTGAAACGTTCAAACGCGATTCTCTACGCCGGGAAAAATGCGTTTTACTCACGCGCCTAAAAATCGAAACGAATTTTTTCGACGTTATTTTTTTTTTGGCGCTTTTATATTATTTCGTCGATACGTATTTTTCGGACGCGGTTCATTTTGATGAACCCGCCGAATCGATGATTCTTATTCGCGTTGCGCCGATTCACGGAACGTATCTTTGCCCACCATTTTCGTGTCAAAACATGGCGAAATTATTTCGCGAAACAAACACGTGTTAATTACGCGCGTTTGAATACGCCGGTCACGGGGTCGTCTTTACACGCCTTGCGTAATATTAGGTTGCTTTGTACGCTTTTGGGGAGCGTTTATGTTCGAGACTTTTGTACAAGTTCCTACACGATTAATAATCCAAGACGCGCGCGTAGTGTAATTTTCAACAATACGCCGCCCGGCCTTTGAAGACGTCACTGTGTGCTATTTCGTACGCGGCGCGTGTTATTTCTACATGACGACTACCGTCCAAACGTGGTGATTTCACGCAGCTCCGGAACAACACAAAAAGGCGTTATCGAAAACTTTCGAAAATTCGCCCGAAAAACCACCGAAAATTAATTTTAACGAATCAATCTATAAACCCTCGATATTCCACGTTCTAATTACGTATTATTCTATTAATTTTACCGCGATTGTTGCAGTTAGTTAAAAATTCTAAACTTTATTGTACGTTCGTAATTTGTGCGGGGTTACACGGAGAAATCAATTTAGTAATACGTACACGAGAAATAACAATAAAAAGTATCGAAAATATTAATTTATACAAAATATCGTAAAATTTGACGGCGACGGCGGCGGCTTCGTGTACGAACATATAATCGTAACGGAAAACGACTTCTACGCCGTACAAATAATTTCAAACCGATAAATCAAAAATTAAAAGAAAACTCGACTTCGGCCATTACACTGCACGACGAAAAAAAACGAATTCGATTTACTAAATTCGATTTGAAATGGTCTAAAAGAGCGTTAAAAAAAATCGGCAAAGAAGCGAAATAAATTTCGTAATTTCGATTTAATAACCGATAATACATCTCCGTATTAGATTATTCGAAAAACAAAAACAATCGTCTACACGCCTTCCACCGACTAATTATATATAACTGTAGCGAACGCTGCGGTTTTCCGCGGTCATTTATACTTCGCTCGTAATTAACGGCACTACGTATAAATCATCCCGTGTCGAGAGTTACGGCGTAATTAAAATTCGAAACGTCGAAACGAATAATTTTTTCAAAAGGATATTCCCGTGGCGGTCGGAGACGAAAATCGACGAGTTTCGTTTGGCATATTTTTCCGCGATTTTATACACGAACGAATATTCTCTCCGAATAAAAGCGAATGTAATCGTTTAACGTTATCGACGAACGCCCGTGATTAACGCGAAAAATACGTTGCCTAAACTACTCAATTTATACGGAACAATGTAACGCGCGTCGCGCTCGTGTTTTCTATTTGTTTGAAACCGCCCGGCAATATTCGTCGTCCGGCGACCGAAAGCTTTTAATATATTACGTAGAATATAATTAAATAATAAATATAACGTACGTACAAGCCCCTATATATATATATATATTTAGCCGTATGAATATAATAATATCGGGTACACGAGTTGCGCGTACCTGTAGGAAAAATTAATTAACATTATTCGCGAACGCACCGGCTTCTCGGATTATTTATAAAACGTTTAATTCGGTTACCGAGTCGTTCAGCAATCGACGTTCGCGTTCCGTATTAAAATAACACGACTACCTGTTATCGCGTTATTTCCAATAAAATAATCGAAAAACGTCGAACACGATTTACGACGTTCAATAACATAACCCACATTATCGGCGTTGCCCCGGTCGAGAAGGGTATAGTCGCGGTGGTGATAGGATAATTCGACGTCGCGCCACTATGTGGCGGACACTCGAACACGTATGAAATGAATACAGAGTGTTCCGAAACGTTCGTTGGGTTTCTGTAGACAGTCAATCTTGTAGATTACGGCAAACGAAACACCAACGAACGGTGGGATCGTCGAGCTTTTTATCGATTGCCGAAAAGTAACGATAAAGCGCGCCTTAGCCGAGTGGCGTGATTTAATTAGCCGTTGTCGAAACCGAGCTAAACAGGTGTTTTAGAGTGATACGTATTAAAATTATTTGGAAATTGCGAGCAACTATTATTAACCGTTGCTTCGATAAACTAAACAAATAGCTTGGTTCGACCAGAATTGTATTGTTTTCGCTCGAATAATAATCGAGCATTCGACGTGTGGACAATTTTACTCGTGTTTTTGAACGTTTTTGGTAGTTTTTGCTTACGAAAATCGAAATACGATCTGTCGAAAATACCGACTACGACGATTGTCCACCTTAAACAGGATCTTTATTTGATATCGTAGCGCTCGTCCTACCAAAAATTTTACTATTAAAAACGAAAATTCTTTTCGTATATTTGGTGTCCGTATAGATTCTTTTTTGTTATGTCTTAAACAACGGTCCGTTACTCCAAAAAGAGTTTAAAACCTTGATTGATATATATGCATTTTTGTATGTATCTATGTATATATAGAAAGATAAATAGTAACTACGCGACTACCAGTTGCTGTATTAAGTTATTGGCACATTCGATATAGATTATTCAAGTTGTTGGAAACTTTCAAAGTAGGTTTTAAATTCCGAAGTAATCGGGACGTCGCTGTCGTAATAACGACGTGCGTCTAAACTTATTGTTTTTATTACCTACACACCTTTTAAAAAAAAAAGAAATCGTTTAGTCATTCTGGGTCGTTTTGTTTTTAATTTTCGTTGTTTTATTTATTTTTTGCTTCTTGTCGATTTATTGGGCTATATAATACGCATTAATCGGTGAGAGTTAGACACAAAAAAAATTATAATTACGGATTATTTTGTATGTATATATACCGATGAAAAGCTACGACTCTACGTAAATAAAACAATTTCCTATTTATATTATATAGTTATTATTTAATAAAAACGTACTGTTATAAATACTCCTATAGGCACAAATAATTTTTAGCTAGTTATTTCTAGTTATTGAATTTTGGAAAATTTATATTAAAATCACGTAGTGAAATAAAATTATAAGCGACACATTTCAAACAAAACGAAAAAACATTTAAGCGTTTATAAAGTGGCACTTAAAATTGCTCGATTTGTTTTGCTTTTCGTATTATTGCGTAATAGAGACCGTTATGAAGATACAAATCAGAATTAACTAATTGGTTTTTATTTATAAAAAAAAAATTAAACGTTTTCAGAAAGACCTATTCGCTTCCAAGCTAGAAGCGACCGAGTCGAACGCGCGAGATAGGAAACTATCGTCGTCGTCCAGCGGCAGCATGAAGTCCAAATGGTTAAAAGCCATCAAGAGCCTAAAGACCACCAGTGGCCCGACCACCAACAACACGACCCAAAAAGAGGAAAAGTAAGTCGTACATTTCACATTTTATACCATATATCGATTATAGGTACACCGGAGTATATTAACATACATTTGATTTGATTAAATAGGCACGTTGATTAGTTATGAACGTGTTGTTAGTTTTACATTAATATATTTTATATAACTAATAACTGTACTTACCGTTTTGTTTTTCTACGTAAATTCGTATATTACTAATTACATTATTCTTAGGCGATTAGTGTTGAACGTTATTACAATTTAACATAATGTTTTTTATTTTGTTTAGTTTTTCTATACATAATGTATAATATTCTAACGTAGAGAACAAGTTAATCGTAACTTGAAGGTTAGGCGGTTGTTATATCGTGATTAGAGTTTACATGTTGTAGGTCTCAAAAAACCCAAAAAATGGCAATCGGTGTGTAGCGAAAAAACGTTAAACAGCCCTGAAAATAAATTACTAATGGTCTAAAGCGGTAAAAATCGATTTTAACAAATCTATCAAACCCGTTTATTTGACGCGCTGATTTTGTTTGATCCTACGTAAGGCGGATCTAATATATAGCCAATAGAGTTTAGTTGTAGACTAATAGATAAATAGCAAATGCCTACAATATCCAAACTCTAATTACGATATTAAATAACAGTACGCGTAATCTCATCGGTCAAGTTTAATATTTTTATCTCCTATTATTATTATTTGGGTAGAAGTTGACGTTTAATTTCTGCAGGTTGACAACATTTATATTTATTATATATTATAGTTAGCGACATTAAGTCACAGTTTGTATAATATAACACAGAAATATACGTATCTATATATATATATATCAAACCAAAAAAAATATACGAATTTATTCCACGGGGATTTATATTATTCAAAATAGTATTCGAAATCCACTGGGATTGTTCAGAGTTGTCCCTCTCAGTAACTTCGGATTAAGGATCGAGCAACTAACACTAGGTAAACGAGAAAAAACTGTAATAAATGTCCTTTTTACTTTTTAACTTAAAATATCTATAGATAGGATTTTAATGATCTAATTACCCGAAAAAATACGATTATTTCCCGAAAATTCTAAACAATAAAATAAACGGGTAAATTTAATATAAAAATACGACTTCGAGCGAAAATGTCGGATTCTGAGTTTTGCCGATATTGTAAACGTGAAAAAACGTATAGAAACCAAACGAATAAATCCGATCAAATTCGGGCTACTAATACGATAAAATGGAAATCGCGACGCGATGAAAACTAATAATAACGGAACGTAATACGGCGACGAATAAACTACGGGCGTTCGTTTACGGTGTCGACCGTTGCCGGGACGAAACAACCGTAAAACGTACGGGAAACGAACGGACACCGCGAAACGTTTTCGATTTTTAAAGGCGAGTGGAAATTATCAACGCTATCGGTAAGCAGCGATAATTGGACACGACTCCGAACGGTGACGGGAGAGTGGGCGATTTTAAATCGATTCTCGAATGCATACGGATAATGTATGAACGTGGAATACGATTCCGATCGACTGGAATACGTTAACGGTGGCCGTCCGTTTAAACCCACGGCGTTATTTTAATGGAATAATACGATTTTTTCGCCGTTCGCTCGTTATGATTATATTTAATCGCTCGCCGTGCCCCGACTGCGCCATATAATAGATTATTGTATTTCATTCCGTTCAAGCTCTTTCCACTCTGATTTTACATATACGTATACGATGTAAATAATATATATATATAAATACGACGAAACACCATTTAGAGTGCGTGTTTCACATGATATATAGGACCGATGAGATTCTGCGTCTATAGGTAGATTAACGTTTTAGCCAGATAAGTAGTCGAGCGTATAGCCTACGACGGCTAATGAGCTTACAACTCGAATTCATATACATATATATACTACATATACATGAATATATATATATATATATATATATATATATATATATTGTGTATACGCGCTATTCATATTTTCCTTGTGCCTAATTAAGTATATTCCGGTCAATCCAGGGGGCTACATTATTATTGGAAAGTTTTACTATACTTTTAACGCTATTCTACGCTATTTCACGAAACAAACCAAAAACATCTTAAATTGTATCGACGAACAAAACAAAAATCGCGTTTTCGTCGTTTGTTGTAGCGCCGTTGAGTACTTTCCACACGTTCTCTTTTAAACGTATTTTCAAATAAAAACGAGTACCCACTATTTTACTACTTAACGCTATCGGAAAATTCGAAAACAACCGTTTCGTTTGTCGTACGAACCGTCGTACGCGTATGTAGGAGGTAACGTGTTAGCGAAATTACGGCTTATGTAATTGTCGAACCCGTTAATTACGTGTAAATATAAAACTCGTTTTATGGTACGTCTATTATTTATGGTTATCGGTGCGCGAACGCGTTAAATATATAAAAGTATAATACGTTGTGTTCGACGAACTATAATACGAACGCGTCCGTTATCCATAAATGCGTTTTTCTTTTTGTTACGAATTCGCGTTCGTTGTAATCTTTATTTTCGTAAAAACTAAGCCGGTTTCGCGTTTTTAAATATACTTGGCGCGTTGTTAATATACGTGTCTTACGAAATTACGCGCTCAAACTAGTATTATTATTTTTAATTCGGCAAACCATTGAAATTGTTCGATTTCAAAATCAAAAACCGCAGTTGAATTTCCAATAAAAATTTACGCAGATTACTTCCGTAATAACAATAATAATTGCGACGACAATCGACGACTTTTGAACTGATAGGCTGATATAACGAAAACCTCTTCAAGAACAAAAACGTCTTAAAAAAATCATCCCTCGATGGTTTTTGCGTCATATCACGTATGGTTATCGTTTAAACATTTTTGGCGCGTTATTACACACTATGCCGGACTTTAGTTTCGTTTCTAATTCGAAAACTTATTTCAATAAAACGTTTTCGAACCCAATCAATTTCCAAGATGAAACATGTTTCAGCACCATGTCGGAATAGTAACTTCGCGTACGAACGAATATCTTACACTGCGACACCGTAAAACACCGTTGTACTCGTAAATCAAGTCCGTTGTTCGTATGTACGTTACAGTGGAACGAATACAAGCAGCCGATTATAACCGAACCCGAAACCCGTCGATCATTTTTTTTTTCGATTGCGAAAGAAAATTACTTCCCGTATTAACGACAATTTTCTTTTAGTAAATGTTTTTCCGCTCGTTTCGCGTTTTAACGTAATTGTCGAACAGTGTAAGAGAAACAGACGGGATTGTACGGTTAATCGTTACCCGGCATACGTTTCATAGGAATATGAATTCGAGTTGTGGTTCAATTAACCGACTTAGTCACGTTATTTAACATATATATATATATATTTAGATCGTTTTATAATTCAGCTTTACTAACATATTGTTTTGTGTGTTTTTCTTTTTCATTTTGTTTTTATTTGGCTGTTTGATGTATGCTCTCGCCAAATTAAAAAAAACTCTTATACTTCGGTAAAAAAAAAGGAAACACCAAATGTACCATGCGGTATCGACCATAATTGCAATGAGGTAATTGTTTTATTATTATCGTTTTAATTTTACGAATAATATAATTTTTATCACGCTCACACATCGGCGTGTACATTACAGGGTATGTCGATCGAATAATAATAATGGTTATGATCAATTGTCGGACTGCGGCTAGGTCACGGCGTTATTAAACCGACGACAATTTTAAACGGGTTTTATTATTCGTCTAAACGTTTGTCGTTTATTCGCGCCGTCTCGCACGAAAATCGTAACCGTCCCGTCGCGAACACATTCTCGGCCCGGTTATTTCTCCTGTCCTTTACCGTCGATAATAGTCGACGAAATCCAAAACCAAGCGAAACTCGAGTCGATAATAACAACGACGGAAAAGTAAAAAAAGAACAAAAAAATTCGGATCGATCACGCGTTGACGTGGCTTTAGGTCGTTTATTATTTATTATACGTTGACGCGCGAGCGTTCCTGTACGTGCGGCGGGGACATATCGTAACCGTATTTTTTTCGCGATATCCGGCGAATAGATTGAAGACGAAGAATGAAAACAAATCGCCGTGTCACGGCTTACCTGTTATAGAAGTCCCGGGGTCGTCGGCTAAATGTGCGTACAACGATTTCTGGGCGGGCAACGTTGGCGATCATAAATTATTATCGTTAAAAGGCGTATTCCAATGTTCCGAACTTATTCGGGTAATCTCTGCGTCGACGGTATTAAATATCTCGTTTGAACCGACGTAAAATTATTCGAATATCGGAAAAACGATACGACTAATACGATTTCGTTCGTGGTCCTCGAAGGTACGGCCTACAATATACGTTAAAAAACTGTTACTAATATTAGGCCGTTTTTTTATGTACGTTATATAACTATCGAATATTTTTATACGAAAAAAAACGAATCGTCGAATAATCGTTTGTTCTTTAAAATTGTTCGATTAATTAATCAACAATAATATTAACGTTTCCTATTAAACACACGTATTTACCACTGTCAAAGGCATGACTGGTTTTCAGCTAGTGCATTCTTCTCGTGACTGATTTTAACTGCAACATATATTACACAAACATTGGCATAAAAGTAGTGAAAATATATTCGCGACAAAAACATTTGAATAATGTATGTCCGTGTGGAACGTTAACCTAGTTAGTTGACAAACGTCAACGCCGAAATTACGCGTTTCTTCGTAAATTTAATAAAAAAACGTGTCGTTTTGTTATTTTCGTATATGTTAAATAAGGAGAAATACTTCACGACAAACAATAGAATAAAATGCCATTTAGGTCGACAAAAGTATTTTTTTCAATATTTATATATTGAATATAATATTACGACTTTTTAAAGTTTGTAACACGTATATATTATATAGAGAAATAGATATAGATATAGAGATAAATATAAAAATAGATATAGAGATAGATGTAGATATAGAGATAGATATGAATATAGAGATAGATATGTACATAAATATACTAGAAAAAATGTGATATATAAGAGTTATTTAATTTTCTTCTATTTCCAATTCACTGTCAATTAAAGGATGGCTTTCTTTTTCGTTTATTTTTAAAGAATTTCTTATAAAATGAGTAAGGATTTAACGTGATCGGAGCACATATTGATCAGTTGTTCTAAAATTTCGTTTTGATAAAATATGTCACACGACACGAACAAAAAGTGAATACGATCTTCCTTCATGTTTAACGTTAAGATTTTCCGATTATAGTGTTATCTATATTGATTCCGAACCTCATGTTTCTCTTTCATTATTGACCTTTGATTTTCGACGAATCGTAGACAAATAAATTGTTAATCAGTTTACGGATTCAATTCAATTTTCACGTCAGACGATATCAATTCCTTGAACCGAGATCTGACGGACACTCTAAGACGAATAAAACCATAGATACAGCGAAATAAATGGCTTCGCCGCTTTATTTGAAATAAATTTCGGCAATTCAAATCAAACTTAAGGCCCTTTTTCGTTATATTTAACAAATGTCTTCAATATTCGTTCGTTTTTTTTCAATTTTCTTGTAAGTAAATCTTCGAATTTTTTTCTTAAATGTTTTAATTTGAAAGCTCGACGTTTATTTTCATAATTTTTTGTTCAAATATATATTAACTCCGTCGGTTTAACCGTTTAAGACGTTTAATTACCAATGCCTCGTAAAAATCGAATAATATTTGCGTAATTAAAATCCGTATTTCTCAACCCAGAACTGGATACGTTTAAAATAAAAAATCCTGCGTGGCTCTAATTAACCTCGAGGCGAGTAAAGACAAACGAAATATTTAAAAGTCTTAAAAACCGTACTATAAGCGCATTATTACTAACTTTGATAACGTTTTGCACTTTTTAATTCGGACAGTTTGACATTTAGTTAAACTGTAACCAAAAACTTTGTTCGTCTTAAACGTTTAAATAATCGTATAACTTACCTTCGATTTCGATATTTGCGAAAATAGTTGCACTATTATAATGGCTGTTATGGTTGGTTTTACGTTCGCAAATGCAAACATACCGATAATGGTGACAATTGCCAACGCGTGATTATAAAATCTCTAGTGATAGTTTATTCGCCGTCGTAAGAATGTCTATTACGTAGTTAACTACATTTGTTTGGTATATACGAATACATTAAAAGAAGAAAATCCGCCTACCTAAATATATCGGTCCATTCCGGCGCAAACGAACTGAGTACGAGTGTCGAAATCAGCCGTCCATGCAACGCGTCATATCGTACATATTACGTAGTATCCGATAATTTCTCGAAAACCGATTATAGTTTCGTAGCCATTAATTTGTCATTTTTGCACGTTCCTTTGTAACATTCTTATACGTTTTTGATTTTTCTATATTATACGTTGTGTTCGCGTAGTGACGACAATGACGTGCGTTTTACAATACTTTAAGACTCCCGGTACATGTTTGCTTTGGTTATACGTTTATTTATTTTGTAATATAATTCACGGCTCGTCGGTAAACAAATGTTGTCGTGAAAAACGTAACGCTCGTTTATTATGTATATATATATATATATATTATCTCGTGGAGAAGATAACGTTTTAATACCGCGGTAATACGTACAAAGTTTTCCGCACGAGCACTTGTACAAACTCGAAGTGATGCACTAGAAGCTTTTGACATTAGAAACGTGTTCCTGAATGCGACTCCGCGCTTACATATATACTTTGGGAACAAAAACGCGTCCGTTGGACGAACTCGAATTGAACCGTTCGAATTATAATTTTTTTACTTTTAACCCGCCCCGGCTCTAATTAAGCCCAACTTTTTTCCTAAAGCCGATTTCACGCACGCGCCCGTATAACCGTGACTGTTTCCGAATACACGGTCTTATCGGTAACGTCGGTAAAAACCGCAAAAAGTATATTTACGCGGAGTCGAAAACGATTTTTCGACATTTCCGCAAATTTGCGTATACCGTGCGCGTTTTTCTTTTATAAACATTTTAATTATTTTCGGCGCACGTAACCACTGACACTAACCTATATCGATCACCTTACACGGGGACTCTCGATGGAAAAAGCACGGCGTATAAGTTCAAATATTCGCTCCGAAAATATCGTGAGTATTTGGCTCTTACAATTTAAATTTTGTAAAAACGTTCGAATTTCCCCGATTTGTATTTTAAAGAAAAACTGAGGCGTTTTCCCGAAAATAAAATCCACCCTAAACATATGCCTCAGAAAAGTCACGCGTAAAAAACTATTTGAAATGGCGATATAATAATGTAACGTTACGTCGCGGTTGGAAGTTTATAATTCGGAAATTCGCCTCCGTAGTTCTCTAGAAGGCACGTCAATCGATTCTACAGTTTTTACAAAACAAAAACAAGACCAGCTAAAATATCACGATTTTGTCAGGTCAAAACGTCTTCAAACGTTGCTCTATTTCACCATTTTAGAGCCACCTTAAACTCTTATTAATCTGTACGTATATTTTTTTCAAGGTAATTAACGTGAACATTTTATTATATAAACCATAGAATAAAGCGAGGATGGGCAAAGTTAACGACAAAACTGACTAGTTAATAAGTAAAGCTTTTTAAAAGTTGGAACTATACTTTAGTTAATTTAACTGGGTCAATCTAAATACGCTATTTTTCCTGTTTATGTATTTTTAATTTTGTACGTAAGAAAACGACTTTTTCATCGAAAATCACAATAAAATAGTTAATTTTGACCAAAAATAAATCGACACGTCTGAAAACAGGATTCCCGAATAACAGAATATCGTTAACGTTTCAAAAATTTATTTTTCCGTTAAAAGCGGTTAGTATTAGGTAAACATAGATTTTTTGTGTGAACTTAACGTTGTATAAAAAAACTAACCGAATATTTAATTTGTTCTCTGTTACGCATAATTTAATAAGTTATCAATACACCGAACGAACTGGTCGAGTTAATATTTATTTAACTTTTTAAGGATATCAAATATAGAATTGCCCAACCTTGTGTGTGTGTGTGTGTGTGTGTGTGTGTATTCAAATGTCAGTTTGAAAAATGCATTAATAATTTCGCCGACATTATCGAAGTTGTATTCCGTATATACATGCGCGCGCATAAACACACACACACACACACACACACACACACACACATATCGTCACTATGCGGCAATATCACTTAGTCCGAACGAGGATATAATATATAGTTCGGCCGAGTAATAATATTAGTTCTCGTACTTACTACGTCGGGTCCGAATATATATAAATGCGGATAACGCGCACGCGTATTATAATAATATCATGTACGAATATCCTACGGAAGTACCTTTTGCTGATGTGTCCCTATTTCGTCCTGTGGACAGATTGACGAGAGGAAACGGAAATGGGACAGAAAAATGACCCGTTCGTACGTTATACATATATGTAATATACGCGTACGTAGTATATTGCGCAATACCTCCGAGTAATACGAATATTTCACTTACGTTGAATTTATTTTTGAAAAATTCGTACAAATAACGCGGTAGGTTTAATTAAATGTTTTTCTCGTGTACCGGCGATAGCGTCATTTCGAACTGACGGTTCGAACGCAAAAACTATACCGTAATGTCCCTGGCCCCTTCGAAACGTACTTATATTTTAATATCATACAATACAGGTAAGGGTCGGCTATCGTCAAGGATATTGTATAATAGGACAAGTGACGATCAACAGTCACAATTATTAACAATTTTTCTTTCTTGAAGCTTATTATAGAAAAATTATCGACGTGTTTATCGTAATTGGAATACGGGGGGGGAGGTTAGGTTAGATTGGTACTCGGACAGTAAATGATCACGGTACTATACTCGAAATTACGTCAGCCGTACACGCGATAGATGTGTATCAATACAGATATATACGGTAACGGTATAAATTCAAAGATAACGGAAATTCGTTCCTTTCGCGATTAACCGATAATTTCTCAAAAGAAATTGCGAACATCGTAATTGGAATCGCCGACCAGTGTAGCGTTGATTAAGGGTGAGTTTCGAATTTTCCATTTAAAGGGTTGGTTGATTAAGCGCAACGTTTCCAATTTACGCATTGTTCTCATAAACGACATCTACGGTGGTACCAATTGCGAAAGTAGCCAATAGCTTTTCTCGAGGTTTAATATCTCGACATTATCGTTCCGAACGGCGTCTTTCAATTCTGTTCTCGAAACACCGGTGGTTTTGCTGAGCAAAACGGAGCTGACCATTTAAGTATGCCGAACCTACAAAGAAACTGCTTTACAATTATTCCGCTCGGTTTAACGTTCGAATCCGTTTCATTTTTTTATTTTAAGCCGAAAAACATTCCCGTAAATAGCGCCCCACTAATTATAACTCATATATGTACACTCGCGTGTGGGCTACCGTGCCCGCGGTACGATATTTCTCGCGACGTTTCCCGATTATTATTACGTCTATTCGAAGTTAAATACAACCTACATCCAACCTCTAAAACGAAAATAAATGAGAGCGCATTTTTTAAACGAACCATTGGATAAGTTATACATATACATACATATATATATATATATGTGTGTGTGTGTATATATACTCATAAAACTAATATTTTCGGATTATATATTACGTATACATAATAATAACGATAAAAAGTAGAACGTAATTTGGATTCTAACTGGTCCAAATTAATTTGTATTTCGACAAAAGCGTATGATATTTCGTATAAAATATACATTATCCGCCATTTCGTAATGAGTTTCTAGAACATTTCTAATTCCAGACCATATAATTTAATGAAATTTAAACCGCGTGTATATTTTCTTAAAATGCGTTACGACGATGCACAAGTGTTCGGAGGGGTTCCTTCCAAATTTTGAATATTAAATCGTAAAATACTTACGAAATTTCTTAGTCCTTATTATGTAATTGGTATTATATATATTCTTATATATATACGTATTATTTAGCTTGATCCGTGGTCGACGTTCTCCATAAAACTCGGTTCTTTTTCTCCCGATCAACGGCAAAGTGACTGCGACTGAAAGTTTTTCCATCTGTCAGCGTCGTCTGCACATCTTGTATATATAATACTGTACGCACTCGCGTCACGATTAATCACAACCGTGCACGTACGATGCGGATTTTCCGAAAACGCTTCTTTATATTTCGAAATATCGATTTTGGAAACCACGCGGATTCGGCTTGATTATTTTTTAACATCTCGGATGGCCCACGAACGTCGTACAAACCATTAGACCGACGAACACATTCGCGTGTTTATCGACCGCCGACGGCGTTTACGTAAAACTGTTCATAGAAAACGGCAAATCTCCCGTTTAGAATCGTTTATTGTGTAGCGCTTTGATTTTCTCGGTATATGTGCCGGTACGAGAGGAGTTTTAACGCGTTAATATTTTTTTTCTTCCGGTTGGGGACGACAGGAGGGGACGGAGCGCCGGATTATTTTCAGTTGCACGGCGTGTGTTATCGTCATAATACTATAAAGTTTGGCGCGCGCGAAATAAAACCGTACATGTATATAATAAATATGTTGTGGTGTGTACTCGTAAGACTAACGAAAATCGAAAAAAATAAGTTGTTTATCTTTCCTTCGAGACGGAAAATATATTATTGGCGAGTGAATACGGCTTGGCTTTCCGACTATTGAAAAATAGCGTGCGCAGTGCGCGTTCATATTATTATTATTATTATTATCATTGTTGTTAAACACACGAAAGCGAACGGATATTGCGCTTTGGCCAAACAAATTTCCCCGCTAACGTATCCTGATAATGATAATAATAATAATAAGAATAAGAATAAAGTATTTATGAAATATCTTCGTAATTTTTGGCATTGCTCAGTGCGCGTATACAACGACTAAATATAAAACAATATAAATCGTCCACACGAACCGCGACATAATTTAACGTTACGTAAACTTATTTCCAAAAGTGTTCTCTAATGCGAAATATTTTTTTTATAAACGATAAACGTATAAACGTCCATATAGATAAATATATATTTGTATAATTATTAACATAATTTTGGTCAAAAATTGACCCGTTATATTACGTATATCGGGTTTACAAAGAGTGTCTGAGCGAAAAACGACGAGTAAAAGGAGCCCGTCGTCGTACATTAAATTTCTTTTTTAATTTCGTAGTAATTTTGTTGGGCAACGACGATTTGTCGCCGACAACGGTCGAAATAAAAAATATTCGTAACGAAGAATATTCGAACGTCAATCGTGCGCCGAGAGTAAAAAACTATTATATTTGCCCACTCGAGTATCCAAAATAATACCGATCGATAAAATAAATTTATATCCTCCGTCGAAAAATACTATTATGTATCCGATATCTCTAGAAACCGGACGCTCGGTTTCTTTCGAGACCGTATATGTTATTCAGGGTGTTCGAGCGCTTAGCTTTTTTTAACGTTCAATTTAAATGAAATCGTATTCGCGTATTGCCACGGCCCGTCCGTCGGTATATGGATCGATGTCGCCCACATAGATACAAAAATGGAAAATCTACGAGTTCCTTCGCCACTCACCGCTACTACCACCGCCGATCCCAAACACAGTTATGCTTGTGTCAATAATCTGACGGCATTCGTCTTAACATTGTTGAAGAGATCGAGAAGAATATAAAATATTTACGAGAATTTCACGTTATCGAAAAACATCCGATTCGTTCGGACACATTAATATCTTCGTTATTTTTCTATAAGATAATTCGTTAAATTGTACACTCGTTTTTGTATAAGAATAATAACGGATTTCGATTTTTAATTTCACATATACTGAACCAAACAAAATATATATATATTTACATTCGTTTGCTGAATTTGCTAAACAGCGATTAGAAGGATACAAATCGAGAACACTCGTGGATATCGTTACCAATTGATTGGTCGACTCCGGAGTACATTAATTTGTTTTAAACGTACATTAACTTCGCTGAAAGTGGTCCGTTAGAAGATTTAACAGGCAGATTAAGAAATCGTCTTTAATATGATCGCGTCGTGCACACACACTTCGCGTTCCATTTTCCAAGATACAATGATGGACGGCGACCATATTAACTTTCTGTTTGTTTTCTCTCCCACTATATATTTATATATATACTTTGGAGTGGTCATCTTGGGTGATTGATCATAATTCGTTTGACATGTCCTGCCCTCGATCCAACAGGACTTCTACTCTCGCCGAAGGCGAGTCAAAAAACGAAAATTATCGAAATTCTCAAAATGATTAATCCGAATATATTTCAAAAAAAATTTCATATAAATATGTAGCGTTGAAATAAGTAACTATTTCAAGCGTTACGTATTGTTGGAATTATACTAAGAAAAAAACGAAATTTTTCAATTATTTCATTACGCTTGTGAAAACCACTAGGAAAATTAAAAAGCGTGTTCAATTGAACAAAACACCGACCAGACGCAATAGTTAGGTATATATATATATATATATATATATATATATATATATATAGTAAGAGAGTAAGTAAGATATATATATATATACCGTCATTCATCACTGTACACTATACAAGGAGGTCCCAATTTAAGTCGATGTAGGTATTCAAATGAGTTCCTACTTGCATATTTAGTTCTGACGAAGAAATTATTATTGTGTATTTTCATGTAAAGACTTTATTATTGTAATAGGAATTTGCGTGATCTAGTGATAATATCTTTGAGCACGAGCGATGTATTGCACAACAGAACACGATTTATTGCACTCTATTTTCGCATTATATTTACATACCTGTACCTCTTTCTATACACACACACACACACATATTTATAATTTCGGCGAAAATTCGTTTTCGGTTGCAATTATTTGCTCAATTAATCTTTCGTCGGAAATAATATAATCATTATTACGTCAATGTATGCGTATTAGTTTTTTCGAAATCGCATCCGAAATAGATTAAGGCGAGTTTGATTAATTATAAATGCGCGCCTATTTGTCTTATATACGTTTGTACATATATATATATATATATATATTGTATAAACGTTTAAATCACTATGGTCTTTTTTAATTTAATATTCGGCTAACTAATCGAAAGTTTTATTCGCTCTGGAAATGAATGAATTTAGCGACATACAGGGTGATCCCGAGAGCTTTCGATGGATTTCGAAAATTCACGTTCGTTTCAAAAGGCAAGACGCGAGAAAAATTCGTAAAGTATCCGTGTTTTAAAATCGCGTGTTCATCTACGTACACGAATGCTGTCCTCCACTTCAATCGTCCTCTAGACGAAGTTCACGGTGTGCGAGTTTTGTATGTTTTGTGCAGGAATACCGTCATTTCCGAAAAAAAATAACGGCAATGAACTTTTGAATCATTCTGTATATAGTAAGCACTTACAGTTAGTTATATTACGTATAATTGAAGGGCCGTTTGTCCGAACGAGAAGTGATTTTATAAAAAAATCTCATTAGAGACATTTTAACCACTTTTTTTTTTCGAAACGAATACAAAAACGATTTTTATTACTCTGACGGATTCCGTAATGGAATTCGGAACGATCTCTTAAACAAATTACGTTGAAATAATATAAATTCGAACGGCGGGAGAAAGAATTATCTAAACTTAATATTAATATCAACGCGCGAAGCCGGTCGAAATGCGTGTTGTACCACGTGCGGCTGATAAATTATCTGGATAAAAACATTTTAAAGAGACTATGCACAGTAGATGAAAACGAACACGTGTAATACACCATCATACGGATCGAAACGAAGAATAACGTTCACGAATGAAAATTTTATACATATATTATATTTATATACATCAGTGTACGAAAATCGAAAAAGATTTTTCGCAAAATGTAACTTTTTTGCCAGTGACTTTTTAAAGAACCTTTATTATTAGTTGTAAACGTGTATAACCATACGGTGTTAGTCGTACGTGTTTGATACGTGTTCGAATTCGATAAACTTGGGACGACCGTATTATAGAATTTAAATCACCGAGACGTTTATCAATTTAACTCAACAATTTCTAACTCTTCGCACTACACTGTACACTACACATTCGTCAAAAAGAGCATCATAATAGTTTTGAGGCTATTGTATTTGTTTCGCTTTTCAAATAATCGAACCAATTACACGATAAAAACATATTTGTTTTCGTTTTTCAACGTTAACATTTTGTACTTAAATGGTTAATTTCTTATAGGTTATGTATTCCTACTCGTATATAAATATATGTAAACCAGAATTTTAATAAATTCGTATAATTTGTTTACATTTTGACGTCGGGCATTTATTGGTTTCTTTTAGGGCGTCGAAATCCGAATTCTTGTTACGAATTATAAAAGTTCGATTATTTATAATCGCTTTAAAGATAATTCGCGAAGCTTTGTCAATTCTTGAAATTATTATCGATGCCTAAATGGATTCCATGGGAAAACGAAAATGTGTCCATCATCCATCCAAAAAACGTTGATAAAGGAGGCTATTCCTATTGCTTGAAATACGGCGGAGAATTGTTTTAATGAAATTTTTGTTCTTAATGTTCTAAACACCTCGCACTGTCTGCTGTCAATTCGACCAACTTTTTGCTTCAACTTTTATTACTTTCCGTACGGTCCTTATATTTGATTACATATTTGTCGAATGATCGATCATCGTTCAGATTCCATTCGTGATTACTATTTTTCGTTTTGAAATCGATATTTCGAACTTGAACTTTCTCGGCCCCCGTAATAACAATGCCTATACAATATTTGTATCCAACGAAAAACTTTTTATCGTTTAAAATAGCAACTTCATTTTCCAATGAGACTGAAAGGCAAGTTCTATAAGAGTGTAGTGAGACCAGCAATGTTGTATGGTTCAAAGTGTTGGGCGGTGAATAAGAAAATAGAGCAGAGAATGAGCGTTGCTAAAATGAGAATGCTTAGATGGATGAGTGGGGTGACAAGAGAAGATAGGATAAGAAATGAATATATAAGAGGAAGCATAGGAGTAGTGGCGATTATGGATAAAATGAGGGAGAATAGACTTAGATGGTTTGGGCATATTATGAGGAGAGAAGATTCGGAAGCAGTAAGAACAGTTATGATATTGAGTGTGAAAGGAAGAAGAGGAAGAGGAAGACCAAAGAAGAAGTGGCTAAACACGATTTAGGAGGATATGAGGATTGCTGGTGTGTGAGTCGAGGATGTGGGAGATCGGGGCAAATGGAGGTTTAAGACTAAGGTGGCCGACCTCAAATAGATGGGAATAAGGCGAGGATGATGATGATGATGATGATTTTCCTTCGCCACTTACGATAAAAATGTGCGGTGAAATTTTTCGGCAATTTTATTTCGTATAGCTTACTTATATCACGATAACACGCAAATAATACATTTAACGTCGAATTTTAAACAATATACGTTGCGAAATAAACGTTATATTGTTGTAGTGGAAAATAATAATTTTTCTCTGGAAAACCAAAACTACGAAATGAATTTGATTGTTTCGTTTGATTGATATATATATATATATATATATATAGTCCAACAAAAATCGGGTAAAACGTGTCCCGTTAAGACGTTTACTGGAACTCGATGTTCAAAAACGAAACGAGACAATCTATAATTTTTACGGCTTGCGTTAAATAAATAACGTTTATTTATTGTTTGTATTATTGTCGCGGACAATATTATGAGATAACCGCAATTACGTTTTTATTATTTAAATTTATCGCGACGCAATCGTGTCTAAAAATGTTCACCGTAGAGTAATGCGAATTTCGAAAGCCGAGAATCTTTCTTAGAATATAAACGCATTGGTCCCATTATGCGAAATATAGCGAGACATTTCCTTCGCTATTTCGACCTTTTTACACATTATTGTCGCGACGAAGAGCGTAGCATTTTGGGGAGGGAGGGGTGGAAAATCGCTCCTAGAGTCGGTCCGGCTGACTAAACAATATGAAAATGCGTATTGTCTACTTTAATACGTTTTCAATTATCAATTGACGAACGAGGACCGTCGTAATCGTTATTTTTTTTTACGCTTAACGATTCGATAATTTTTCGAATTCTATTCCAAGTGAAACACGTAATTAAAAAAAACGTGAACCATCTAACAACGATAATTTTTGTTCTTAAACGTATAACGAATAACGTGAAATACTATTTCCGTCGATTTCGTATGAAAATCCATTTCGATTGATACTAAAAAGCGGCCGTTTGCTTTTTGATACATTCGTATTAAGTATTTCGACACCGAAAATACTATCGAAAATATAATTATTATTATATAATCAAACCTGTTGTCACTAATTACAATTGACTTATATCGCTCAACGCGTAACCGATTATGATAGCGAAAAATGACATCAATCGCTAGTTAACGGGACGACTTCACGGAGTTACTCGCCCACGCGTAAACGTACACTATGTAGCGCACCGGTACACGCGTAATTGTTGTAGATATCGCGCGCGCGCGGTTTACAAAAACGCGAAAAAACGAGCGACTTATATTATAAACGATTGACGTTTGGACGAACACGATGAGACAGTGAAATGCTGCGAATAAACGTTGTTCTTCAAACGAATAACCGTACGCGATATGCACTATAGCGATTCATGTTTTTCGTTCTGTGTATGAACATTAGGAAAACCGGCGGAAACCCGCAGTTCTCGGCAAATACGGAAACGGCCCATCAATTCCAGGAGTACACGTACAAGAAGATCACGCCGTGCGATGTTTGCTCCCAAGTGCTCAGAGGTAAGTCAACACGTCGATTATATTTATATTAATTTTATATTTTTACGCGTAAATTATGCGTAAAAATTACACGTGGCGTAATTTTTTTCATTAAAATTCGTAGTAGTCGTTTATTAATTCAACGCCCTTTTTAACCGAATATTATCGTTCGATATTACTATTGTAATATACGCTTTTTTTTAAGATTAAATCAACTTGAACCTATTTTTATTTTATTTCGGTAACGAGTAATGTCACGTTGTTAACGTGTTAAAAGTAACTTACCCGACACTGATATATAATATAAATACGAAACGCCAAAATATGATCCGTCGTGAAATCTGAAAACTCACCCGGGCGAACGACATGTAACAGAACACTAACCGACAAACGCTATAACTACGTAAATTCTAATTTTACGATATTTTTCGAGTAAAAAAAAAAGGTTATTTTAACGATTTTATTGGCTGTTTCAAAGTAACTATTTTGTTGTTTTGAAATTTAGAAAATATTTTAGGGTAAAAACTTTTCTTAATAATTGGTCATTAATTTTTGACGTTTCCGAAAATACCGCCTATATGATATATATATATATAATAAATACGTCAAACATTAGGAAAAGTTTTCACCGACAAAGTTTTTCACCTACGAAATGGCTAATTTTCGTGAAAAAAAATTATTTTCAAAAACGTGCGTTCTCGCCCAAAACAAATGTATGAAAGCGAATAATAAATTATAGCATAGGACTAACGTCACGGCGCATTTTATCGCTTTTTTCACGTGACACCCTTTATATTCATCTCTAAGCAGAACGACCGTGCATTACAAACTGCGCATTCAAAGAAACGCATTTATAAATCATGCCAAACCGTGACTTATACGAGCAACTCTACATTTATCGCGAGTGGGTCTTCTTTTTATTCGCCCGCCACGCGCCTTCCACGCGGTTATTTAAGCACATTTCACACCTGCTGCGGCATCCGTCCTTGTGTATTACATAGGGTGATTCGAAAGTCTCGATTCGATTTCGACGACCCGTGCGTATTTTTAGCACGAAAAATGTAATATTTTGGCGGCTTCCAAATAATAATATATCCATTTTGAGAATTAAAAATAATCTTTTCCATTATACGGACACGTAAGTAAACCATAGGTAAATATATATATAGCGAAATGCGACTACGTTTTAATTTTAAATTTCGCTCGATTTTCGTGTCCTATCAGAAATTTCTTTAAACATAACGTTACGACCGGCGCGTTCTACGTTTCGATATACATAATGCTGCAGATTACGTAATATTTTTACCGTCCTAAATTTTTTTCCCTCGGCAAATGTTAAACAACAATTTTTATATCTCTATATTAACATTACGCGGTTTAATTTAAACGTGGAGATATAACACTATACGTTATACGCAGACTATAAACGTTTCGGTTAACCACCGGTAATGCGCGTCGGGTAAAAATACGCCCGAAAAGTTTTTACTCCAGCCCACCCCACCGTCGTTCAATTTTTTTTAAACTGAAACGTATAGCTCATCCACAGAGGGGACACACACGTGTCGTTAATCAATATCTAATTCTCGTTATACCGTCGGTAGGTATTACGTCGTAACAGTCGTCCAACTCGTCAGTGTGTGTATGTGTGTGTTTATATGGAGAATCGCGCCGTTCGCTGTAAACAATAATCCGACGCGTCGCCCGAGCGGTATTTGAAAATAAAAAGAACGTCGCGGATTCAACGTCCCAGACTCGACATCAGACAGACAGTCGCGACTAACATACACGTACATATCACGTCGTGCGCAAAAAATGCTGGGTATATAATAACGTAACTCGGCGTCGTTTTTTTTACCCGACATTTAGACATCACGACGCCGTTTTAAAATCGATTTCCTAACGAGTCGACAAGCACGAGCGATATCGAATCGTGGCGCGAATCGCGAGAAGTCGGTCGTTGTTCTACTACGTTCGTCTCTACAACGTTGCGGCCCTCTCCGCTGCAATCCGCCTCCGTTATTTTTTCCGGTTGCTCCCATCGCGTAACGGCTCGTCTGCGTATCGTATCCACTGTGTCGAAGCCACCGGCATTACGAACAATAATAACGGCTGTATCAAAATCTCGGTGGATAAACGGCGACGAAAAGATCGTCATATCTGTGTAAACCCGGAGCGGCGCGCGTCGAATTATTCATACGGGAGCGCGGGTTAGGCGCGCACGTATATTATACGTACGTTTTCCGCATTCGGTTCACGTATTCGACGCGTTTTATCCGACTCGGCGACGGCTGCGGTATTTGGAAGCCCTAATCGAATCCAATTTGCGTGTCGTCGCCGCCGCCGTCGCCGCCGCCGCCGGCATCGTCGAAACCTATTCGAAAGCCCCGGGAAATCTAATTTCGTTTACGCGGACGACGCGGAATATATTACGCGAAATGATAGACGTCCGCGGCCGGTGTTGTCTCGCCGGTTAGGTAACGACGGCCAGGAGGGGGCGCGGACGGTCGGAAGGAAATGATTTTTGTTTTTCTATTACCTAACGTCGATTCGTTTTACGTCGGAACGCGTGACTGAATTTTCATCGAGATAAACGCGAATTTCGTCCCGATCGCGTTCACGTGTTACACCTGTACGCCCCCACTAACGACGACGTAAACAATTTTGACCTCGATCCATGTTTGATGTCGCGTTCGTTACGAAAATAACGACGTTATAAACAACGTTCCTATTCGTGTACACGGCCGAATAACAATTTTGTAAATCGTTTAGACGATCCGTTTGATATTGCCCGGGCCGTAACTACGATTTTTGATCAAATTTCTAGACGACGAGGAGGAATTTTTAGAGGCGTAATGACGGCGGGCTCGAGTACATTTTATGTGCATTATAACGTAACCCGAGCTTTTTCTGAAAATCGGATACATTTCTGTCGGTTTAAGCCGGAACGGCCGATGTACGCACGCAGTTAGTCATACATAATCAACGACACTGATCACAAAAGCGTTACGGGGGCGCGAAAAAATTGTCGATTAATCGTAGTTTCGCCAAAACGTGACGTCGGACTTCTTTTTCACCAAGACTTATACTTATATCGAATCAGCGACTATCATCAGCCGAAACTTTAAACGAATTTTATTTCCGCGTTTTCTATTCGTTACTTAGTTTTCGATCTACTTAATCGACAATGTTCAAACTTTGGCTTTTAATTTCGGCAAACAATATTTTCGATGAAATTTTATCGGTAAAAAAATAGGAGAAAGCTATATTACTAGATTTACTCTAAATTGAAAACGAGTTTATAGCGAGGAGTATGTATGTGTGTGTGTGTGTGTATATAATATTATACTACACTGTCGACATTCCTGCCACGCATCAATCTCCCGACTTGCAATATTATAACACAATCCATCCGTCACGTACGTCGTCTACCTATGTAGAGGGTGATCCAAAAGTTTTCGTTCGGTTTCCAAAATTCGTATTCATTTTTTAAAACGAATCCGTAGGGACGAAATAACCAGCGAAATACACTCCTCGTGAAATGATCAAATTTTATTCGGATCGCAGCGACCGTAAATGTCGTGATACACCAGTACTACTCGCTGAACAGTGCTCGAAAAGAGTTCTTTACACGGAGAATGTGGCCCAGTGAGAGCCATACGGTAACACGCCGTTTGAAAACGTGATTGTTTTTTATTCGTTAAAATGAATTATTTGGTTAATATTCTCGTATTACGAAACAAATGAAATCAAAATGTATCCAAATAATGATAATTTATGGCTTAATCCATAGGTCGTAAATGCGCTTACGTTTTTTCGTATCAAACGTGATTTATTGTAATCGATAATAATAAATATTCCGGCCAATACAATTATATAACACAAAAATTATTAAAATTAATAAAATTAATTTACTATCGTGTTTAAAAAATATTAAAATTCGATTATAAACGCGTCGTTCGAAATTTTAAACAACGCTACAACTAAACGGAATATTTTTGTCGAATCCTTGCGTATATTAATTCTTCTGTCCGCCACGGTCAATATTTACCGTACAATTCTCTATACGTTCGTTAGTGGTCAATTAAAACGCGCAATTAACAGACGGCCACGGACGTCCCATTTATGGTCCGACGCCACCCATGTCGGATTATCCCGTTCGGATTTTGTTAATTTTACGCTTTAAATCTTCGTTCGTAATATAATTTTTGAATTTTCCTAATCGACCGTAGACTTTTGAATCGGCCTGTACATTCTCCCCACCGCACACTCACACCTTTCCCTTCAATCTCCGCCAGCTTTTCGCCGTCACGTCACGTCTATTCACAATACGTATACAATTTACGTTCCCGCGGCATACAACACGCACGCACGCACGAACGTGCACGGAACCTATAAAAAAAAATTTACCATCCTCGGGTTGGTTTAGATTATCTTGTTATCGCGCGGAATCCGATATAACACGTGCTTGTAATAGGTCACGTTCGCGTCGGACGATTAAATCAATTTTCTCGTTTTTCCGATAGTTCGCTCGACGAGATCGCGATTAATTTCCCGACGAGCTCGTTCCGTAGCTGCACATAGGGGTTGTGTTTGAATTCGATTTCACGTTTTACGTATGTGATATGTATAGTTTGTATGATCTCGGTTCGAAACGCGCGTACCGCGCTATTTTCTGAATTCAAAATTCATAGTTTAGGTCATATTTGCATTGGCCGTAACATTTTTTTCTTTTTTCGAAATTTTTCGACGAATTTCGAGAGAAAAATGTATGTAAAGAATACGACGAGCCGCCATAGCGGGCGTCATGGATATATACTCCAGTGTATTACGTAGACAACATTATCATTATTACTTCGAATCGTCGTATTCGAAATAATGTGAGTTAATCGTGATAATTATTGTGTTAATGTTTAACGTGTGTAAGCTTATTATAACATTTCCAATTCGTACGAATTACGAACGTCGTCCATATTCAAATCGAATATGTAGAGAATTTCGCCTTTTATATTTATCAGGCTTAACTATTGGAAAGAAAAAATGAAAAACGTATCGAACAAAGTACCAATTAGGCGCAATTTTCTACCGAATCGTAACTAGTGTTTCGAAATCATCCGAGTACTCCTACAGCGAAAATTGTCGATAGACGAAATCAAAAACCAAAAACACCTTCATTAATTCGTAATCTACACTTTTAAACATTTTTCACGTTGGTTCGTTGACAGAAGTATCGTTATACGAAAAACAATAGCTGTAACAATATGTTTAAAAATCAAAAATTCGATTTCGATGAATTTCGATCATTTATACGTTGACATCCAATAGTCGATATTGACTATTGTATTTAAAATTTATGAAAAATAACCGAAATAATCTTATTATCCCATATAACTCATATTTTTTTAGTCATTTTTAATTCGATAAAACGACATGACTTGCCCCAAGTCTAAATTTATTATATACAAATTCGGGAAAAAATGAATGTGACTAAATGACTCCTAATTCTTCTATATACTTTGCATTTTAAAATCATTATGGGTTAGGTATGATCGATCTTTATACCGTTCAAAAATGTCAACGGGAAAACTTAAAATCGAATCGTCCTTATTTTATTATATAATCATATTGTTTACTTTTTGACTTTGACCGTACGCGTACTTTATTATATTTATTTTCGACTTTACGTAACACATACTGGACATTATTGGGAAAACTCGTTTGGGATCTTGGGGAGTTCAAAACATGACATAACTTATACAAATGCCTTTAACACGTTGTTATATACTTAAACACGTTAAATCGCTTAAATTATAATCAATTGGGATAGTTAAGAAAATGTACATAAATAATATTGGAAAACATTGAATATAACAACGAATCGATATTACCGATTGCAACGGTAACAAAAGTTATGTACATAATAAAACAGTTTAATATTCGTCGGAAGCTTTTATTTATATATACGTTAAAACTGAAAACAATTTTATCGAAATAAATCCGTTCTGCGTGGGCTCGACGTCAAACTGATAGGATTTGTAAAATAATCAATCTTCTGACCACGAAACTTCGAAAAAATTACTATCTTCGCTATTCTAATTTTCAAACATACTTATTTTACGTTTCTAAATTTTAACCGTCTTCGGACTTTTTCCCTCGCCACTTTTTATACATAATGATATATATTTCACAACAAAATATGCGAAATCAAAATACCCTTGAAAATGGCTATTTATTTATAGAAGTCTGTTAAAAATAACAAAAAACCATCGACCGTACGGAATATTTCTAAAAAAATTTCGTTTGAAACTTATACGCTGCAATACACGTACAATACTATTTTAGATACTCGAATATTGAAAAAATATTCCGCTAAAAGTTCAAGGTGTTTACAAAGTTCACTGTAACTTCTAAATAAAAACTTTAACTTATATATATATTTTATACTTAAATAAACAAAAAAAATTTTCACATTTTTACAGACGCGTCAAAAAAAAAACTATTATTTTGGAATTTCGTCTCAAATTATGTATTTTAAATACGTTGCATTGGTACAAATAATAACAATGACTGGCCGATGTTTACCAATATTTTATCAGTAACCTATTACAATTTTAGAATTAAAACACATTTTCCTTGTTTATGAACCGGCCGTACGTAAAAAATATCAGAAAAAACGCGTGTTCGTCATCAAAACCAGTTGACTCGAGCAGCTTTATCCTCTCCTAACACAATTTCAATGTTCCAAAAGGCTGATGCTTTTAAATCATTAATAGCGCCGCGATCTCGTTAGATAATTATTTAATTAATCATATTCGTTTACCTGCCGTAACAATTCGGGTAAATAAACGACGCGAAATACACCGCTGGGTATTTTCGCCTAACGAAATACTAAGAAAAAAAAGTGTAAAAATATGTACACGAATTACGCCTGGCCGTTACTTATATATTTATGCGGTAAACGAACATTTTTAATAAGAAGTCGAATTTATATTTGGGTTACAAAAACCGTCTAAGAGCGAATGTACAAAGCGTCTATGATAATTTACTCACGTGATTTCTGTCGATGATCTCCCTCGATCTCCTCTCTCCTGTCTCCTGTCCAAGGATCTGTATTAACGCTAGATGTCAGCGGTACGCGCGATAGTAAATGTGATTAAAACTTTCGACACGTTTCGGGCGATTCGAGTAGGAAGAAGAAAAAAACGATTGTTCCCTTTACATGTTTCGTATATTAAAACTTTGGTAAAATAATATTGTTTTCGAGTTTTATAAAATATATATATATATATATATACTTGACATTCTTCATTAAGTATAAGTGCTCGTAGTATATATATATATATGTATATGTATGTATGTATGTATGTATTATATATACACCTGTGTAAGTTTTTTACTTTTCACCACCTCGACCCCCCGCTGAAGTGTTATTATGTATACATAAACCGTAATATTGTATTTCCCCTCCACACCCAGCCGTGATATTTCGCGTCATAATAAATCGTATTAATCGTAGTGAATACACGCGTGCGTATTACGCACGTACATAACGTAATGCATGCGCTACATTCTGCCCGAGTTTTGCATATTTCCACTTGGGTTCATCAGCGTTTCGGAGGCCTAAATGGCGCGCGTGTACCTCGGTACGCGCACTTTGTTAATACTCGAAATTGTTCGCGCTTTGAACGTAAACGCCACAACCGCAATACGTAATGAACGCACGCGTCGTTGCGGTCGCGTTATGCGCGCGGCACGCGCGCGTTGCGGACTCCGTTAAATTGAGTCTTCCTCGACATCCTCGGTGTCCACCCGAAACGCGCTAAACCATCCGTGTTTTGGCTTTTTCGTGCGGCTACGTAGCGATTCCCGCGCGACATTCCGTACACGTACACGGCGTGACCACCGTGACTCCGAGTTACGGGACCGAGTCGCCGAATCGCGACATTTCGTCAAGAGTCAACCGTGTTCGCGCGAAAATTCGATCGCCAACAAAAATACCGATATTTCGGGACCGTAACGGAACATCGGCAATAGAATTCACAAACGCGCCGTTCGCCTAACGTCTCGAGATGACGCCGTTGCGTCGTGTTGGCGAACCAATTGCCGTCGTCAAGACTGTCCACGATCGAAACACGAAGCGAATGGACTCGAAACATGACTGGCACTGTACGAGGCTACAAAAAACGGTCTTTTACGTGGTACTTTGCTGGACCTTGTATAGGTCATTTACGCAGACATTGCGACAACAATGTTCTCAATTATTAACAACTTCGCGTTCTTGCGAAATTCGTAAATTATACTCAGCCAACGGCAATTATACCGGTTCCTTTCGACAAATCGTCGGTTAATTATGCTAGAAAACGGTTATCTTTCACTTACTCCATTGACGCTCAGAAGTCTGAAGACCAAACTATGGATAATGGTGTGATTTGCAGGGTTGAGTTCCATACGTCGCTTGTTCACAGTTGCGCGCTCCCTCAAGTTCGACTTTCCAGTCCGTCGACTATTGAACGTAAACTCAAAAGAAAAATTTAAACGAAAACGCGAACAACGCGCTTAGAACATTTACGGTGATTGGCTGTCTAAATATACAGTTCATTACCGACAAAATCGGAAACCGTTTCCGTACCGAAATATCAATACCGATGGTAAACCGAATTCGAATTTCGAAATTATGACTAATTTCCATCGGCGTCATCGTCTATGGCGGCATATCGATATGGACACCTACTTTGTCAGACAAAGCTTTATCGTTGATTTATTACGATATTAATATCGTCGTTATATACGTATATCCAGTGTATATAGGTCGGGTATTTGGAAAGCTATAGGCCTTTACGTAAAACAATATTATAATAATTTCTGCTTTCAGACCTACTAAATTCGAATACGACAAATTATAGACGACGGTTTTAGTGACGTTTACAAACTAGCGGGGTAGGTTTCGAAACTAGATTACAGCCTACCGAACCTACTACATAAATCAGCCACCGTTCGAAACCAAATACTTGTTGTACACTTCACTATATAGTTTTATGATTTTTGCGGTAATTTACTTTTCCATTTTCCAAAGTTTGATTTTAACTTTAAACGAACATTTTTTTCACCGTTTTATTTAGTTTTCCACTGTTGTTTTTTGTCGATAATTCCATTCGTTCTTAAAATTTCTATAGAAGATACTAACCCCCATAAATCACATTAGAATAATGCATTCCGTTACACGATAGATGTTACGGTAACTAATTACTTTATGCACTGTGACCCACGATTTTATATAGAGACGAGTTCATTGTCAACTCTTTAGATGGACAATATACACTTTGTACGTACGTTTAAGTTTCAGTAATACGTCTAAAGTAAACGAAATTTTCTTTATTTATAAAATATAACTCGAAGAACTTTGTCGGAAACTATTGGATTTAATACGTCGTTGGGGGACTCTAGAAATTGAGAAAAATCCTACGAAATTCTTATATATATGCCACAGTCACAACGTCGGTCTTTTGAAGTTCTTATTTTCGAGTTATTTAAAAATGTCCCATTATGTTTCGAAACAAACCGATCGATGCTATCGATCAGTCCCTACTGAAAACGCTACATTATAAAGTATATATTTATAAGTCGATAACGACACGATAATAAGCGGTATAACGTTTTTAAATATTTCAAACCACGTCGGCTATATTATTTATATAATATACTCTCTATTGGCGGAAAACCCGAACGTACGTACACGTATACGAATTTATATTTATGGCGTGTATAAATCGTTATAAAATATCGAATAACCGTCATATACCATAATAATAATAATAATAATAATGATAATAAAATGAATATCACGAAATGTAATCTATTACAAAGAGATATTGATACTGACTATTACATTATACCCATCGTTAAACCGTAAAAATATTCGATCGCGTATTATTTTAACTCGTACAATCTATTTACATTGTATTATCGTTTGGTATAACGAACGGTATTTTTTTGTCAAAAAACAATGTACTTACGTAATATATCGTGTTTCACCATATACATATGTACGTCAGCACCTCTCTCGCTACGCGTACAAACACACACATTTATGTATATAAATGTAATCGAAAACGAAACAACACGCGGACTCGATCGTGTTATTCGATTTCTCGTTAAGACGAATATATAAGTATAATTGAACAAATAAATCCCAGAAACCCTCTTGTACGTCAGTCCTTTGACTTGAAACATGTTTTTGGAATAATATAGGTATATGTGTGTGTGTGTGTGTGTGTGTACTCATAATATGACTTTATATCATCGTAAAAAGGGCATATTTATTGGGGAGCTAAGATAACCCCATCCACCATCGCTACCCTCCCCCATCACCCAAAAATTTCGGGATCACTTTCTTAAAATTATTATACCTTTAGACTTAAATTGTAAACTTAATCTCAATAATCGTCATTACCAAAATGTTGAAATATTCTTCATTTTTCGTATTCTGAATTTATTTACATTTGGCGTTAATTAACTGCAATTACAGATATTGCTTCGAATTTTGTAAAAATAGTAAAAATCGCAATTTTAAATTATTAGTTTAAACAAATCTATTTGTACCAATTTCCTAAATCATGTTTTTCAATAGCGTACAAGTTGAAGGGGTTTTATCAACTTTTAAGCTCTAATCCTGGTTCAGATATAAATAATGCCTCAACGACTTTTTTACTCAATGTCTTATCCTCTCCTCCGTTGGAAAATTTCTAAATACACTTCTGCACGTAAGAATGACGGTACTTTAAAAGTATTTTGCGTGTGTATATGTGTTCGAGTCTTTCGTAAGTTATAAATTCAAAATGCAAACTCACTCGATTATAAAGATAGCTAGAGACTTTTCTCCAAAAATTAAACAAAAATACGAATAGTTTTCAAACTACTTTTAGAAAATTATTGGAATTAATTTTTGATTTTACTTTTTGAAATGTGAAAATATAAATATTTGACAATTTAATAGCTAATATTAGCGATGCTTTTAAGTTTTACGACATAAAATAAATAAAATATATCGATAATAATTTTATAATTTTAGTTTAGTTTTGCATTTAATACTATCACAAATTAATTCATTTTTTGACAATGTTGAAAGCGTTTAAAATAACTTTTTACATAATTGCTTAATTATTGATTATAATTATATATAATTAATTGATGAACACACGCATTTGTAAGTGAGACCCGTTACTTTTTGAAAAAAAAATATAACTATATGTTATAATTTTATTTGTAAACACTTTTTCATATCGGAAAAGCACGCACAAATATTTTCGCGGTATACCACTTTTCGGTAGAAAATCTTATTAAATTGGTATATAAATTGACACATATTTCGATTTTTTCAATAGTTTCTTTAAAAATGCAAAAAAATCACCGACATTTCGTAAAAATCGGTAAACCTGTCGACGCCTCCAATTTTCACGAAAACGAATTTCAATTTTTTTTTTGTTATTCCAAAAATAATATTTTGAAATATATTTTACGGTTATTTATTTAAACTTTTTTTTTTAATTTAATCAACGTTGAAGTAAAGCATTTTGAACATTTCAATAATTTTCGGTTTTTCGCGATTAAAAATTAATAAGGTTTTCAATTTTACAACCGAATGTCTGAAAATTTAATATAAAGTTCTATAATATTCCAACAATACTAAAAGAATTTGAAAAATCAATAGTCTAACTTTTTCCGTGAAGTGGTTGATGTTTAAATTTTGGGTAGAATGGAAAAATATCTCGAAAATTACGATTTTTTTTTTTAATTCTTAACGGTAAAAAGGTTTATATTTATAAATCAAAAATTTAATTCAACGTATATTTTTTATTAAAATTTCTAAGTTTAAAAAAATAGATTTTAAAATAAAACATTTTTATTAATCATTCGATTAAAATAGATGAAAAAAAAACGTTTAAAGCTTTTAAAATTATACAATTTTATAACATACTTTATTCATTTCGTGCGATATTATATTGATATAATAAAATCGGAACAACCTATTAATCTTAATTTCTATGTTGCGTTAGTTCCATTAATTTTATTAATTCACAAGGTCACTTGTAATCGGTTATTGAATACAATGGTTTTTCACGGCTTTCAAATTCCAAATAATAATACAACTCTATAATCATATATAAATCATTTTGACATTTGCCGACACTGCAATCATCTATATCGTGCCGAACTTAGGTAGATATTATAATCACTAAGTCAAAAATTAAACAAAATTATTATATTTAAAATTATACAAAGAAATATAGAAAATTAATATGCTCATATAATTCGCTATTTATGGCCTATTTATATTTGAAAATAATATTATAGACAGTAATAAAAGAACGTTACTATAAATCTAACGCTACACTGATTTTATTTTTATTTTTTTGTTTATCTACTGAAAATGGTGAATATATTATCTACCAGTAGGCACACATTAAAAATGTAATATATCTTTAAAAAAAACTCGGAATTCCACTTAAATAAACATTTCGTGATAAATTATGAAAACGCGTGCTAATAAAAATTATTCGACATTTATATAGTTAAACAATTTTAAAAAAGACGTATTTTTAAAAATGTTTAACGCGTACTATTTCTCATTTTTCGCGACAAAGTGAACGGATGGTTTTTGCAATGGAAAATTGGCTCACTCGTAACGACGACTGAAAATCGTATATAATAATAATAATAATAATATGATCACGGCGTCGTTCATGTTGGTAAATCTGATTTAGAAATTTACTAGAAGCCTAAGTAATTGGAGAAAGAAATTCGATATTCGTAGTTTTATTATCGCGTTTTTTTCGTATTTTATTATCAATTGTTTTGTTTAATTTGGACATTTTTAGATTTGTTGCTTAAAATACAATATACGAATTTGAACGAAATTATACATATATATGTATACGTTTGTTTTCATTTTCACAGGACATACCAGACAAGGCCTGAAGTGTCGGGTGTGCAAGGTCAACGTGCACTTGGACTGTCAGGAAAAAGTGACTACACGATGTCAGGTGAAGTCCCGTTTGTTGCGGCGGCAAAAGTCCACGTCAGAAATCGAAACGAAAATGGCGGCAATGAACGTGTCCGGGCGAGAAGACGACGAAGGTAAACGTTTAATAAAACGAAACGAATAATATGTCTTACACTCACACACACCCACACACAGACACGTTCACATAAATACGTGCACATATACACACACATACATGTGACACTCATACAATCTACGTACATATTACTTATATTTATGTATGTATATATATATTCTTATATAATATTTATCTAGTACCAGATACATATTTGAAACAGATAAGAAATATTATATACAGGACATATATATTTATTATAGTACAAAATATGAAGTGTGCCGTATATTACCAAAAAAAAAAAATAGAGAAAAAAAAGGTGCTGGGCGTAAAAAACTACACTGCTATATAACATAATGTACACGGTCATCCTCTAATATATATATATATATATATACACGTGTGTACGCATGTGAGTGTGTATGTGTGAGTTTGTGTGTACGATAATTATTGTATTGTTATCCGTACGAAATGAAAAACGCCTGTGTGCACGCCTATATATATATATATATATATATTTATTATTGATTAATAATAATTATATATGTATATATATATATATATATATACAGTCTGTGACACGAGGATTTGACAATTGTACGTTGAAATCACTGTATAATATATATTTATTACACGTTTAGATAATCTGTTTGTACCCACCCTGTATTCAGTTGCGTTCAGTAACACACGTCCGTGTGCATAATATGATGGATATTATTATTATTACGATTTAGGTTATCACGACTATCGTTACGATATAAAATCTCTCGTTCCTAAATATGCTGGGTGAATTTTTTATTATTATATGTTTCTTTTTTCACGGGTAAACAACGTTATTACGACTAAATAGATTTACTAAACAATTCAGCTTTCCAAAGTCGTCGTGTATATACGATCATTTTTTTATGTACATATACACACAAATATATATATATTCCACAGGTTTTACACGTACAAAAATAGTACATAGGGTTGTAAATAACGACGAAATATTTATATATATATATATATACATTATTTTATACTACGGAATCTTTTTTCCATTATTTCTTGTTTTTTTTTTTATAATACTATCGTTTTTCACGTTTTTCATTATTTTTTTCTGATGTACAAAATCCATGCACGCTGTTCGATTTGATTAGTGTGTTTATACATAGGTACTTATATTTGTTTTTTTTTAACATCTAATTGTATTTCCTTCGTCTCCTTATTCCAACTCCGTATACGGTATATCCGTCCCCACCTATACGAATCATACGTGTATATAATTAATCGCACATAACACGCAATTAGGTATGACGTTTGACTTTGGTTTTATTAGATGTCATAATATACGTAAGTATATCCGTACTTATATGGTCGAAATCATCGTTACTTATATAATTGTACACTAATTTATTATAGGTATACTGAGCTATAAACACGTATTATATAATATTGTAGACAACAGTCGGAAAACATGAATAAAAGTTTAGTTTTAAATTATTAGACCGTTATCGATTTGACTTAACGTAAAAATGTCTTTAGCTATTCGAGTTAACCTCGTTGTGCACTAAGAGCGAAAAACACTCGTCAAATATAATCATCGGATTTTTTTAATACGCGACGTAATTATCTTAAAATGATCTGTCGAGACATTACGAACGCAATGAAGTTACGGCGAATTAAATAATTGATAAAAATACGTATAAAATACGTGCCATATATGTTCGCTGAAAAATTGGTTTTTCACGACGAATCGGGGAATATTTTCGATTTTCAAAACGACTCAACCAACCTCGCGTTACACCGAAACGCAAAATACATTTTCGACGAGTGACGACGACAACGATCCATTCATCCCGTTGTTTTAAAGGACGACTACGCAGTATCCGGAAACGAATTCGAACAAATTTGTGTTTGATTTTACGGTTATCGGTAGTTGAAACGAAAGCCAACCTCTTCAAGTGTTGAACTCGCTTAAAATAAACGAATTTATCGAGCTACGAACGGCTTTTTCTCTTTTCCCTTACAAAATCGCGAACTCTAAACCCATTTCTAACGTCAACCGACTCAAATAGTATCGCCGCGTGCTCTCCGTGGACATACGGATACGAACACCCAGAACGTACAGTATTATGATTCACTCGGCGAAATGCGAGACACGGAAACAACAATTTTTGACGAATCGATACGAACGCACGGCCGCGTGCTTACACACAACACTCGTTTACACTGTTATTACGATTTTATGCATGTATATATATATGTGTGTGTGTGTGTGTCAGAATACATTTTTCCGAAATTCTATTCCCCCCTCCTTCACTTGTTTTTAATGAGATATCCGCGCGTTCGTATAATCTGCAGCAATTATAATTAGTTATATAGGTACTAAGCTCTCAAATTTATTTAATTTTCTCCCAATCGATGTACTAATTTTTACTAAATTTTCATATATGCACCCACTATCTATATTGTCACTATATCGTATAAATTTATATTTATATTCTCGTCCATTATATTACAGTCTCGATACGACGCGAACAAATCAAGTTCTTCCTCCCCACTGCCCCCCCTATTCCATTCACAATCGGTATACAGCACGTGGGCATGCTTTTATTGAAGAGTCTACAGTTTTATTTCCAATACGATAACAGGAAGAGAAATCGTGTCCTTGACCTTTTTTTTATGTATTACGCAATAAGCCTACTACCGATTTTCATAGATTACGCGCTTGAACAGAAAACCTGAACGATTAGACGATACCCGCGGTGGTGGTTGCGCCGCTCGGCTTATTATTTGAAAACAAACGGACGTGACGCGGCAACGAAAACTTTTCGCAAACAACGCCATCTTCATTACGAGCGCGCGTATAGCGTATTATTGTTATTACACTCGCTCTTGGCATTGTCGTTGTCGTTATTGGCGCGCGAACCACTGGCCGTCTCGAACAAACAGATTGACCCGACCTCGGGCTACTAAACTCTCAGTCCGAAAACTCTCTCGTTTCATACTTACTCTACCTTTTCCAAGGGCAAAGATAAAGAGACGATATCAATTACATCGTTAAAACGCGTCGTAGAATCAAACCCCGCGCGATATACCCGCCAGCGTTCTATACTCATTTTTCATTTTCGTAGGAGTTCACGTCACGAGTTCCATATAATACGGATACGACAAAGACAATAAGATATACTAAGAATATAACGTTATAATGAATGGACCGGAGGATAACATTTTTTTATACCCCTTCGCACCCCCCCCCCTGATCTCATGTTAAGGGAACGTCGTGCCCACGGTTATTGTCTCCGTTCGTTTAACGGACAACATAGAAAAAATCACGGAAATCTTAAACTGCGGCGTTTGTCACCATGTTACAATGTGATTATTATTCGCGTCCAAATTTGTAGGGAAAATCATTTCTACAAAAATAGACAACGGTCAAATTATATTCAAAAAATATTTTGCTTTTCAAATTTGATAACAGTAAAGGTTTAAATTCCGCCTATATGATTTTCCGTCATTTCCCCTTGTAAACAAAAGGAATCAACACACACGCGGTGCGACTTAATTTAAATTGTCATCGTTTGAATCGGCCTAGTTACTGCCGTCGAATCGCTATTAATATTACGTATAAATAATGAGAAACGCCAGAAGATGCGCCGTAAATTATAAACGTTTTCGAGTTTTCAGTCAATTTCAATATGAACATAACGGAAAGAAGAGAAAAATATTTAATTAACGTCCACGCTTCAAATAAAAACCGTACCGTTGCAATTTAACGTTCCGATATTCCGAAATTACGATACGTTAAATTTCGATTTTACGAAAATTCGTCAATTTTTCATATCAGAACCAAAACATACAGTTTTCGATTATCGAATACATTATAAAAACATGTTACGCGGCCACGGATATTCTTTGTGAAAAACTCATATTTATAAATAATTTTAATCTAGGCACATTCAATGCAATACGGTATCCTCAATGTATAATATAACGATCAATTACCGATATTTTAAATAATGCAAAAACCAAAACGGTTAAATTTCTCTTCGTTATAATTTGACGAACAATACTGAATTATCAAAAAGCGTTATTTTTGTAACTTTAATATGATATTACTTATCAATTAATTACACGGATTTTCGAAGTACTGGCGACAGACGAAGAAATTCCTAAATTAAAATATTTCTCGTTTTAGTGCGAAATACGGCGAACATATCGAATGCAACGCTAACTAATTTGACGTATACAAAATGGGCGTTTATAACTGTATAAGTAACGAAGAAAAATAACGCGTCCCACTAATTAGATTTAGCTAATTAAAAGTGACGATTTCAATCGTTAAATATTAACGTTAACTCATATCGGACTCCTATTAGATCCGAACACGATATAATAAACATTTACTTCGATAAACGATAAGAGAAACAATTGTTTTTAAATTTTTAAACGTTATATTATAGCAGAAACATTCTACACTGCGATAATAAATGATTCAATGGGTATAAAATATAGGCGTTCAAACATATATAAATAATAATAATATTTTTACCACTTTTGAGAAATTCGATAAATCACAATTATTAGGTTTCTGTCGTAAATCTACTTATAATATATATATACCGATATATGAATATATATATATGAATTTTCTTTATCTTCGGAATATCACCCGTTATATATAAACATGTATATATATATATCCGTAAATTATTGATTTCATTAGCAATTTCGTAAAATAATTCAAACTTAAATTATTTTCAATAATAAATTCCAACGACCGTTTTTCTTTTGAAAATCTTAACATTTAATTATTCTTATAATCCACATTTAGCAAAGTACAAGGTTCCTCAAAAAAAATGAATGGGATACATATCGTGCCATAGCCTACTTTGAGAAAAATATCGATTCACTTTCCGCTATACCCAGTCCATTCACTCCACTTCTTCACCAGTGACAAAGCAGACTGTCCGAAAAATTATACATCCGAAAGTTATAGATTTCCAATTTCATTATTATTCAAAGGATCGTACGATGCCAGAAAATATACTCAGCGAATTCAACATATTAAATAATATAGAAGATATTTTCAAAAAAAAAACACAACGAATAAAATATTACGTAATATTTTCTCGTTTTTAATTTTTCCGAATTGTCGGCTTTTTAGGTTTTAAGTGGTTTTCACTGTTTTTTGTCATAATAAAAATGCATAAATTAGAGTATAATATTAGTCGCACGTTCACGTTCTGGGTATCTTTTATTTTTCGCGAACGAAAATGTGTATAACCCAAAAACAACTTGAAACGAGATATTTATTTTTGTATCTAAACGGTCCTTTTTTAAACACTGTATTTTTTCGTATACGCTATAATAATAATACACAAATTATACACGATGTCGTCTTAATGTAAGGGTTTCTTTCTTCTTTAAACTTAAATATTTTATATAAAACGAAATTTAGCGTAATATTGTTAAACGCGTAATATCGCGACAGGATTCGACCGATTAGATGGCTAAGTAGTTATTATAAAGATATTAAATGTCACATCATTGAGATATAAGAAGTGTAATTTAAAAATATAATAGATATTTTAAATAAAAATAAATTTAAAAGTTATATGCGATGCCAAACCCCTAAAAACGAGAAATATTTTACAGAAATATCTTCAAATAATAAAATTATATTTTTATAAATTACGTTTTGTTTTTAGTCGTTCGATAACATATTTAAGATTTGTATTCTTATATAAAAAAATCTGATTTCTTTTACGCAAATTTAATAGATTTATAATCTATAGTTCAATCGATAACCCTAATTTTTAAGAACAAAACGTTCAATTTTTTGACACACGTTAATAATTTTAATATTTTCACGACGAAAAAACAATATGCCGAAAATACTATTCAAGTAAATTGCGTTCGTAAATTGTTTAATTTTAAAAAAAAAAGAAACATCAGACCGAAAAAATAATCGGTGTAGAGTTTGAATACTAAAAATTATGTATAGATAAAACGGTTAAATAAAAATACTTATATATAAACAGGCTCAGAATATTACAATTATAGATTATATTTCATTTTCTACTTAGTAAACCATTTTTTTTATATTTTGCAACGTCCAAATGGGTTATACTGTTGATCATATGGTGAGAGAACAACTTGACGCTTTCTTTGTGTTAAAGGTTTTGAGTGGGTTCGGTAAGCTGACAAAACAATTTTATTTAAAAACGAAATACGATAGCCGTTACATTACGTATAAAATAATAAAGGACTTATGTTCCAATTTTGAGGTCATGTAATTTAAAGTCTGAATAGTCTATCCACTACTCTAGAAGTCAATACATTAACGTGGGTGGAACACACGAGAATGTGAGACACGCGTACTGAAAATCGATCATGTACAAGGACAATTACAATTCAAAGAAACAATACGCTGGAGATAAATATTAACGAAGTCAAAATTATCAAATATGGAAACGAAAACGATATTTTCGAAACGGTCGGCTATTTTTTAATTATAACGAAATTACCGGACGTTCGCTTATCGTTATTCGTATTAAAACTATAACGATTTAATTTACCACAAAGTACGATTGTTATTAATCTTGATCAATTAAAAAAACGGGCTATAAAAAGAAACCGGCGGCATCCGTAAATATCGACCGAACACTATTTACATATATATGTAAGGGTACATTTCGTCTTAGATACGGTTGGACATTTGTTCCCTCATTTATCCGTGTACGAACTATTTAGCTAGACAATCAATATGGACATTGGCGCAACACCGAACATAATACACACAAAATTCAGCATAGGAGTAATTGAAATTTCGAGTTAACCCGTTAATATTCCGACGGTACAAAATGCGGTTATTAGTAAATGATAAACGTCCGTTTGTATACATACAGCGCGTTGCGGAAAATCCGTGTTTATTTTTAAACGAGCGTCGGCGACGACGGATTTATTTTTTGAATTCTAAACGCGACGGCGTTGTGACTCGACGACGTTCGAATATTATATATATATATATATATATATTCGACCGAAAATTTACGTATTATTTCGGGCGCTCTCGCCAATTTTGATAACGCGTTACGTACCGTAGAATAAATAATGAATGATAATCGTGTACGATTTATATATATGACCCTACTCGGTGATTAATTTGCGTATATTACTCAACGCCGAAATGTGTGTACTCGTAAAACGAGACACGTTTTATTCCCGACGTAAAAATAACCGTTTTCCAAATAAATCTTTTTATTTTTATTTATTTAGCACGCGCGTAACATATATTATAATAGCGGCCTATTAATAAAAAATACCGAACGTGTTCCAAACATCGTAACGCGAACTAAATCGTTCAAAACGTTTACGAAACGTAGGTATTGGTACCGTAGTTTTTCATTTTGGATACTTGTACTCTTAAAATTCGATTAGACGAAAATATCGTAACAGTCGAAATTCGTATATGAAACGTCGAAACGTAATAATATTTTATACGGTATATAACGTAACACGTCAAAATTTCAATTTACGACCAATTTACATATGGACCGTATACTTTGTGAACGGATAAAATCGCATTTTCAAAAACGCATTTAAAAGTATATTTCATAGAGAGGGATGAAATAATTTATTGGTCACAAATCTTGAATTTACTATAACAATATTTGAAATTAGAACACGTTATACAGTATTTACTTATAAAGAACTTCTAAAAATATACAATTATTTCTTAAATCGAATCTTCGAATTTGTTTTGTGACCGACGAAAATTATCTATAGGAAGCTTCGATTAAATTGGACAAAATTAACCCAAACCTCGAGCTCGTTGAAATTATCGGGACGCCTACAAATTTTTCGAATTAACTACGTTTAAAATACATCTTTTAACGAGATTCACGAAAAAATGTATTTATGGAAAGTACGTGGGACATTATTTATATACAAAAATATTCCCCGCGTTTCGTATTATTTAGTCATTTTCCGTACAATTATAAAACTTGCACACGTTTATACATATATAAGTAACACAAAAATGGGGACATTCATTGTGAAACGTTTGTTCCGAATTCGTAAATATTTTCTATCGTCTTATTCAATCGTAAATGCATTAAATATCCTGTTTACTCGTAAATACGTTCCTTAAATACATTATATTCGTTTATAAAATTAAATATCACGAAATCCGTCTGAAACGAACGTCGAAGCTAATAAAACAGAAATTCTCAAAACGTCGATTTGAAAATTAAAATTCATAATATATATTTACTCGTCCCTTCGTATAAATACCCGTTATAAACGAAACCTTTTTTGTTAATCATGGCGAGTTTTAGACAGGTTTCGCCGTGCTCGTAGCGAAATCGTTTTTTTTGTATTCTTATTGAAATATGTGCCGTTGTACGTTTACATTTCTGAATTACTACTCAAAAACACGCCGTGATTTTTGTTAAACTAATTATTATAACTTAAGACAAACAATATATATGTATTACTATTATATCATAATATTATATCAATTATTTTGATAATTGCGGTGAAGAATTTATGGATTTTTTTGTCAATTATGTGTCGATGTATGTTTTATAATTCGAAACTATTCAATAACGATGACCCTTGAATTAGCTCTTATTAAATTCAAATACTCGCTGTCTGCAGTTCGTTTTTTCCTTTCTTCTATCGTTTTAGATTTACGAAATAACGTCATTACGATAATTAACGCTATTTCAACGTTCATATTATTAAATATAATAATAATAATAACGATAAAAAACACGCTTTTCGTAGAATTTATAATTGCCGGGAAAAAATAATGTAACAATAGGCGCGTCGTTACAATTGTTGTTTTATATTATATGTCACCGGTTTGTGGATCAATTTTTACCATTCATTTTTATTGTCGTTCTCTACGATATCGATTGGATAATATTACAAGAAACTATAGAATACAATTTACTCGAAAAACACGTTCCTTACATAATTAATCGATACGCGTTCGACAACAACAATAATAGAAAAATCTACTAATGCTCGTCGTTACAAACAGTCTATCACCAACAATATCGAAAAATGTTCTAGCGATTGGAATTTTAATTAAAAATGTTATCGACAAATGTATGTTTATACATTAACATAACATTTTTTGGTTGTTATTCGTTAAATGTTCGATAGTATATTCTCGTATTCGATTCATATTTTTTCAATTTCTTTTTTCTATCGAATAATATTGAAAGACGCTAATTGCGCAATATAACGTTACACGAAAGTTTGTTTAAAGAAATAATTCTTATTCGATTATTTCTAATGATATTAAAAATAAAAACGAAAACCGTTATTAAATACGTTAATTTTTTTAAATAAAATTTTTCGAAATTGCGATTATTAACTATGATTAATGTACGATAATACGTAATTAACTATAGTACAAGGTTAATGGTACAGTTTTTACGGTCATAACTACATCGTAATAACATTACGTTAAAACATATTGAGTTTAGAGTACGATATATCGGTATGGGCAAAATGTATTTGGTGAAATTATCGTAATATCGATACATCAATATTACTATGCGTCTGTATATACGAAACGTGTTGGTATGGCTCTATAAATTTATTTTTTACGTTTAAATAATGCCATGTACAGTATATTATGTAAGTTTGCTATTGACGAGTTTTTCGTTTAAAAATCTACACAGAGTGGTGTGAAAAATTGCACAAAACAAAAAAAATATTGCAAATTTTTTTATTCTATTTTGTTTTGTATTTATTTAATTTAAACTTGTATACGATTACAATATAATAAATAAATATATATATATATATATGTGTGTGTGTGTGTGTGTGTATAAATATGTGTGTGTACGTGTATTCTATTGCCTCCAAATAAATAAATATTTATACGACGTTTTTAATCGGAATTTGAATGAATTTCGACGTAGGCATCCATCCGCTCTTCGCCGCAAGTATTGATTGAAAACATTCTCTAGAATTTTCTCGATTTTTGCGCATCTCGTTCCAACAATATGCCGATATTTTTTTACCATTCAAATTACCCGTAGACACTAAGGTAAACAAAAACGAAATACCTTTAGTATTTAATAGATTTAAGTAAGAGTACGCTTTGTTGTTGTCAATTATATCTATACACGAAACATTTTTAAATCGTGTAAATTATATACCGGATTTCTCGTCACGATAGCTATTGGTGTGGCCGACGATTAGTTTAAAATAGAATAAATCCTAAACGACCGCGTTTATTTTTCACTAAAATCTCAAAGTTTATTTAAGGGGGGAGTTGTAGGAGAAGCGTTTCGTTTGTAAACTGTATTAACTTGCCGTTCGACGATAATAAAAGCACACGATTTTCGAGACGGTAGCTTGGAAGAACAATTGTTTCTTTCATCTATGGTCTAACCTAAACAAATCGTTTTCAAATAATGTCATTTCTTACGAATTCAAGAACAAAAATTAATTACGCCGATAAACGATGTTAAATTGCTCGTAAGCGACTGATTTTTTCGTTTTTATTTTGTTAGCCCCAACAATCTCGCATTAACTTTCGGCCTGAGATCATGAAAACCGTCGAGCAATATTGTTCTCAATTTGTTGATATATTATCGGCTAGTTTAATTTTCTAGTTTCTCGTAAAATCTGGACGAACTCTACTAGTACTGGTCAAAGTCGTTTTATTATACAGTTTACGTACGACGAAATGAAAAACTATCGCGAACCAATCATTTTCGATGGTTATAAAAATACCCATAGTAAATCTAACAATACGTTCGTTCGCTGTACCTTATACTACACGTACGGCTTTATTATTTTTTGCACTTTTTAGTTTTTTCGCGACAGTCGGAAAAAATTAAAAGAAACATAGTACGAATTTCGATATTTGCGCAGAGTATAGGAATGTTACGTTCCATCGAAACGATACAAACCCTTCTGGAACGCGTATGGATGCGAAACTTCCTGGTTGTGGTTTTCAATCAATATTTTTGTCGGCAATAAATCACTGGGTGAGTGAAGGGGCTACGTCGAAATTTTCCAACGTAATCTCCAAAACGACGGCAATATCATACAAGTAGGCGTACATATTACACAACGTTTGTTTCGTCATCGTCGTCGTCGTCGCGTGTACGCCTATTTCGATTTTTCGTTTTCGGGGGGGGGTTTTTTTTTGGTTTTTTTTTTTTTTTTGGTTTTTTTTTCTCTTCCCGTATGCGCAGTAATGCCCGGTGCAGA